>JARJDX010105544.1:0-28756 GCA_030264735.1 Gymnusa sp. GC000175 | reverse complement strand
TAACTTTAACCTAACCTATACTTGTGGATTTTAATTGTCAAATTATTTGGAGAATAAAATTTACTTGACAGAAAAATAATTTATTAGCTAAATTAATTTATTAGCAAAGTAAATTTTATTTGGAAAATAAAATGTTTTATGAAACCGGGCATAAGAAGAAGAAGAATTAATTTTTTTAGCTTTTTATTAATTATTACCTTTACATGTTTAATCAGGAAGCATAAATAATTTCATTCAGTTTTTAAAACTGTACTAAAACGCTTATACATTTAACATAATTTATGTTAGGACCAATTTATAGTTAATATAGCTCTAAATTATTTTATTACAATTGTCATCTTTAGAGACTAAAATATTTATCGCTATTTGTAGTCACAAGTTTATATGCGAGCCCAAAAGTCAGTAAATGAGGATTAGCCTTGCTGTATCATCTAAATAATAAATATTTTCCAATATTTCTTTCTCTATATTTCCAATTTGCTTGGTAATTTTCGTAAATCTATTTTTGTAGTTTTTATTTTATAGGATTATATAGCGCCAATATATTTCTTTTATAAAAAGTAATTTATATAGGGAAAGAAAGTGGAGCTATTGACCGTTCTATGAAGTCGATCAGGAATTGCTCACTTGAAGTTTCCATTTTTCACATCCATGCCATAAGACCAGATGAGACTGGCCGATACAAATTTTAGGGCATCAGATTGTCCCTTTATATATCCACTATCAATTTTCTTAACCGCATTTATTTCTTTCAGCGTAAAATATTACTCTATACAAGATTACTGCTATAATAGCTCTTAGTCCAGATTTTTTCTTTGTCAGCGTCTTATAAATTTAATTCTTTATAGGAAGAACCAATTTAGATAAATAAAAGATAGAATCGCCATACTTAAGCCAAAATAAAGTAAAGTTTATTTACAGGTTTCACTAAATTATGTACAGAATGATGTGCAATGGAATTACTTTTCCTAAATTTTTTTTTAGTAGCAGTAGGAGTTTTCTACCAGAAGATTTATCAAAGAGAACTAAAATTTTATTTTATATTGATAGAATGATAAAAATGAACTTTAATTAAATTTTTACAGAAGCAACCTTTAAGTTATGAAATGGGAACTCTATTGAGAGGAGATCAGGAACTCGAGAACTGCCCGCTAAAAGCTCGGCTGAATTAGAAGCCATGGAAGAGTCAGTCAGACTCGCAATCACCGCAGCCTTTGAGTCAAGCTGTCTCTCGCGCACTGTCACACACAGTAGGAAAGTTCTTTGGAAGCAAAACTAAGGGTCAAAACGAGACGATTTTTTCAACAAGAGTTGGTAACTGGAAGACATACAAAATTTCCCTTACAAACTACAAAAAGGTGCCAGATTCCAGAAAGCCATGCATAACACTCTGAGACAATTTGGGTCCCTGTACAAATACCGGAAAGAAAGCACTGGAACATTCGCTCTAGGCGCACCCAAGAACCAGGACTCATCCAAAAAGGTGGTCAAAAGGGACTGGCAACTGACGAAAAAAATCGTCAATGACTAATGCATTAAGATGGGGACTTTAAAAATTGAAACCTCTCAAATTAACAGGACAGGGCGGTATTTTTTCGGCCCTATTGCTACAGGGCAAGAATATGTTGACCCCACTTCTAAAGATAGTACTAAAAGCTATCGTAGCCCTATGACATGTTCACAACAAGTAAACGGAAATAGTGCTAGTCTGTATACCATCTAGTCTTTATACCAGCAAAACCAAGACGCGAAACATACGCACTGGCAGAATCGTATAAGCCTTACGTCCTTTTTTCCCGAAACTCCACAAAAAATTGTTGAAGAGGTACATTAGGGATAAAATTTTCAGGGTCTACTCTGAATCAAAACCAATGTGCCTCCCAAGCTGGAAAATCATATGAACTTGCGTTACATAAAGTTGTAACCCAAGTAAAGGTATGCTGAGGGCAAAGAAGATTGGATGGTCTGGAGAAAGGAATAACGGTCAACGGTGAGAGAATTAACAACTTAAGATATGCGACTCTGGTATACTGGCGAGTATGGCCCAAAGACTTCAGATGATAATGGAAAAAATCAAATTAGCCAGCTAGAAGTACGGAATAAATCTTAATCTCAAAAAGACCAAATACATGGTTGTCACTAAAGATAATCCACCATCACAGACTATGACTTTTAACAACACAATCATTGATCAAGTGGACAAATACACATATCTAGACACCTGCGTTAATAAACTCTGGGATCATTTCGTGTAGATCAAATGCAGGATAAAAAGAGCGACGTTTGTTTAGATAAGAAAACAGTCCAGACTTGAGCTTGAAACTTAAGATCAGAAAGCTGCGCTGCTATGTTTTCTTAACACTAATGTACGGCGTCAAATCCTAGACTTTATTCAAAGAAATGGAGAAACAACTAGAGGCCTTTAAATTGTGGGCATTTCGTCGTATCCTCAATATCTCATGGAAAGAGCACATTAGTAACGAACCGTTCTGCAGAAATTAGGTAAGGAAAGGAAAGTGCTGACCGCAGTTAAGGTTAGGAAACTGAAATGCTTCAGGCACGTGTTGAGATATAAAGATAGGTACAGAATACTCCAACTGATTCTGGAAGGAAAGGTGCTGAGAAGACGAGGTCCGGAAAGACGAAAAATTTCCTGGCGCCAGTAGTTTGGCATACTTCGGTACAACTTTTTCGTTATGTAGTAGACAAGGTGAAGATCATGATGATGATCGCTAATATCCGAAACGGATAAAGCTCGCTAAAAAGAAGAAAGGAGATTTCAAGATTGCACTCGGAGTATTCATAGATACAGAAGAGGCGTCATTGGAAATTTCAGTACTCAAACGCTGCAGTTTTTTTACACATTACTTCTGTAAGCATCTATACCTTAACACCATACAAAAGATGGCTCAAAACATAGCAACGGAATAGACGGGTACGGAAAGGGATCTTCAGAAAGCGACTCGTCAACAAAGTATCCGTAATGAAGGTTGCTTAATTCCGTAATGGATGTCTTAAGTGTATTTCCAGTTCTCGTTTATGTACCAGCCAATATATTAGGATCAAACCCTTTGGATTACCTGATTGCGATTCTTAGTGTCTATATTGTGAATTTGTGATTTGTCAATGACCATCTGTTATTGGCAATCATCTGCAGGCCCCTTATCGTTACTTACATCTGTAACTACATTTAGTACTTTTTGCAGAATATCTAAACTGGCTAGCAACACCATATCATCGTTTAGTGGTGACAACTTCGTTGAGAATGACCCTGATTTCTATTTTCCTACGCTTTCTGATTTTTTTCGAAGTATAAATTAAGGAGCTGCGGTTTTCTCGCCCTTGTCACCCTTGTCATACCCCCCACACGAGTAAAATTATTCCTGATATTACGCCCTTCACTTTAATCACCGCAGTTTGGTTGCAAAATAGGTTGGCCATTATTCGGATGTCTTGTTCGTCTAGATCTAATTTGGAGAGATTTTTATGGTTTACAATATGGAACGCTTTGCTATAATAATATGAAACCTGGGAATAAGTCTACATTTACTTCACGTTCCAAATAATGTTGAATTCCAAATAATGTTTTCCTGTTTCCAAAGCTATTTCCAACACCAAACCCATCTCATCAGCAGCAACTTTAAAACAAGGTTTATCAAGCTGATTGTATTCGTTACATAATCTGGCATTTGATTTTTTTTGGTATAGTGCCGCTTTTAAAAATAGTTGAAGAAGCCCACTAAAAAATGAATAGAAATTTCTTTTTTTAATATTTTCAACAATTTCACCTCATCTGGGCGTTAGCATTCTTTGCTAATGTGATATCATGCTTCACTTTTGCCTTTGTGATACCAAATTCATTATTATCAGCAATGTAATTATTTGCGCTTATATTATTTATCATCATCATATCAGCCTGTGTCTCTCCGCTGCTGTATATAGGCCTGTTCCAAAGCTCGCCATTGTTCATTATCTTCTGTTGTCCTAATCCAAGTACTTTCTGCTATATTTTGTTATTAGCAAAAAGGTAATCAACGTGTTGTTTAAATATCTCATTGGTTCTTGCCACTAATTTCAGTTCTTCTTCTACGTCGCGTATAGGCCATCATGGACCACGCAAATATTATCTCATACGGTATTGTGTCTTTGCCTTCTCCGCCAGTAGTTCATCATTCTTTCGGATTGATCTCTTCTCCTTTCTGCAGTCCATTCTCGTCGCTTAGGGGTTTGCTTTACACCCACGAGACGTTTAAATTCATATATCATCCTTCTGTACTTTTCTCGGTTCAGACAGCCTTTCTCTGTCAATTTAAATGTATGTAGGTCTTCTTTGATCTGCTTTATGTAGGTGGTTTGGGTACGATATTTATTAACTTTATTAAATGTTTGTTTATTTAATCTATCAGGAGACATTCGTATCATGTGGCCATATAACTGAAGTCGTTTCTTAATCGTAATTTCTAGATCTTCTATCCTTTCATATATTTGCCTAGTTAATGATTTTCTGTCCATAATAAATTTTGCTACAAAAATTTACCTTTGACGTTACTTTAACCAATAGTCACATAGTATTTTTTGATAATGTATCGTACCAAAGATAGTCTTCTTCGGTCTAATCTAAATCTGATTGCTGCGCCATTACTTACCACGACACAGTACCATCGGAGAAAGTATTTGTTGAGCTAACTTTACTAAGAATTAGCTACTTCCTTCCCTAGTATTGTCGTTGTTCAATCGTGGACTGCCTTCTTAAATCGACACCAAAGACACTCTACTACAAACACACAAATTGTGTACCTTTATTTGTGTTGTTTAAAATTTATAGAGATATAACAAATATTATTAATATAATTATTATTGCTGTTAAAATTATTAAAGGTTAAAATTAAATTGAATTTATAAACTAAAACTGACCTTAATTTTTAACCAATACTTAAAAGCATAATGTTTTCCTTGTAATTTTTTTAAACCCATAATGAGCGTGAAAACTCATTTTATTTTCTAGCATGTAGAAGTATAGTTTTTACTTTGCCATTACTTTCATATTAGTATTTCTCCTAAAGGAGGTAATTAGTACTTTAATGAGATCCGTCATTTGTGCTTAAGCATAATCTAGAATGGGTAGCATTAAATGGGGATATTAAGTCGCTTTGTATTGATCTTTGAGCACTTATTGCGATTTTCAAACTATAAGGTCCTCTTAAGATTATATAATATCTACCAGATTGAGTTTCCATAGAAATTTATAAGGGATATAAAAGAAAATATTATTGTAAGAGTGCAGTGTGAATGGATAGTGACAAATATAACATAACGTAGGTAAATGTACTGGAACCGTAAAGGGAAAGACTGTCTGTTCAAATCAGATTTTCTTATTGCTCAAGGTATTACAGCCATGTGGTAGTAAGCGCGCACCGTAATTCCTAATATTTTCACGCAGATTTTCATTTAATTTTTTTACGACTCAATAACTCTAATAATAACACAAAGTATTGCAAAGGTAAAAATAACATATAACATACTTCGTCTTTTAATCAAGTATGCTATGGGGACTAAAATATAGGCCTACGTGATTTTGCTTCTATCCAAATAGCATTTTTATGAAGGAAACAAATATGAGCTACATTTTTATTCCATTTGAATATCGCAGTATATTGACGCTGTGGGATTGATGTTTGGCGCTATCTTTAAACCCCAGCGTACATATTGAAAATGTGTCATGTGTTTATTGAGTATTTCGCTTCGTTGCCATTTAAATCGAAATGCAATTAGACTTGTTAGAGTCAGAGAGTCCGTTTCGACTGCATTAAATTCATTTGAAATTGCTCGGACAGCATTTTGATTTGATTAATTATCCTTAAATTATTAAATTAGTAATTCTCAATGTGTGACATTAACAAGTCTCCGAATTTATTGATTTGAAATTAAACGTCACGAAACTAGTAAATTATATTTCACATCATAGTAATTATAAGGATCGTTGGGCTATGTAATTCAAATAAATATAAAATATAGCTACACATAAATATTATTTGTGACCAATAAAAATTTCTTTCAATGATTTATTAGACATAAATTTGGTTTAGAAAGTGGAACTTTGATCGGTTATATGTGGTATTTATTATTTCATTTGACGATACATTATGCACATCAGTTATATCAAATTTTTACATTTATTTACAAAGCAAATGAAAGTAATCGCGAAAATTTTTGAAATCGAGATTTTGAGAAAATATCCTTTTTCGACTAGCCTTATCAGAAAAAGTTGTTTTCGAAGTATTGTTTGTCTGTGTGTATGTGTGCGGCGTGTGTGTGTTACAAAACTTTACCTATGCTAACTTCTACTTCTTCTTCTATGTGCCCTAGTTATTGCCACTGTTGCTTTGCTCTCCATTAATTAATTATTTCATCGTCTAATTTCTTGAACTCGGGAGTAAGGTTTTATATCTAAGTCTATTTTGTCACTTGCTTTAATTATTTTTAATCGACGCACACTCTCGCTATTGTCTAGGAGCTTCAGTTTGTGCTTCATGGCGAATTTTGTTACCTTGTCTTCAACTGATGCGATCCTGAAGTCCTGATGGCTGCTGTCGTTTCTGATGTATCACGGGGGTGCTTTGTTTTGAAATCGAAGGTTGATTACAGTGTTGCTTTCATCCAAGCTCCAATTCTGCAAACTAGGCTTTGATATTTGCTTGTAAAGTAGCAGTTTATTGTCTATTATTATCTCGGATTGTTGAAGCCGGTACATTTTTTAGGGTTAATGTCTAGTTCTTTCTTTTTTCTTGACGTGCAAGAGATGACGTATGAGAGATGACGTATAAGATGTAAGATTTTAAAAGTTGGCTATGTTGGTTTGCAAACGCTTTGTCTATTTTGATGCCACACCTTGTCAAAGGCCTATGCTGCATCTGGAACACTGTGAAGCACATTTTTCTTTTATCATGAGACTTTTCTATAGTGTCGGTTAGTCTATAAACTTGGTCAATCATTAAATGCTTATTAGAGTATGAGAGCTAGCAACGTCGAGAAAAAGAGAATTTTAAGAAAGTTGGCTTTTTGATATGGCTTTTCTTACGCACTCTCGATCGCCATGCGGGCCATCTGGCTGCTGGTGGACGTTGCGTTCACTTCTAATACCTGTACAGGTAAAAATATTGATTTTCCAAAAATTAATTTCGACCCTTGGTGTTCTTTCAAATGCCGCGATCCGCTAGTTGGCGCGGTTCTCGAGATACGGCCAAATTTCAATTAGCGTCTGGACGCCGCACCGTTTGCCGCACGACGCGTTCGAACCTCCTATACACAAAAACTTTAATCGGGCTATCTAGCCTAAGGGTTATAAAACTTGTGGCACCGCCAATTTCCAAAACTAAGGAGGAAAAAATTTGCACTTTTTTCATTTTGCTTCATTTTGTAAAACGGGAAATTTTCAATAATTTTTTTAACTCCCTGTATATGATCTGGAAACGTCGAGCCACAAGACTTTTTTATAGACCTTTAGACGATATTTAATTTTTGCCGAGAGAATTTTTCCGCTCAAGTCGGCGTTTGGGAAATATCGTTGTTTGTTTTTTCAACTTTGAGGGCGTCTGGACGCCAAAGTCAAAAAAAAAATTGAAAAAAGTACATATCACTCGTCAGGGACTTTGATTCGCACAAGAATTTTTTTTTAACTCGTATTAGGGTCGAAGTAGAGAGCCAAGTACCTGTTTTCGAACACAAGACTTTAAAAAAAAATTAACCCCCTCTATAAGAACGGGAAACGTCGAATCAAATATAGCGTCGATAGAACATTAGAGGATCTTTATTTTTTACTTAAAAACTTTTTTAAGAAACCTACCGTTTAGGAGATACGGTCGATCAAAATTAACCCTATTTTTACACTAAAAAGCGTCGCGACGCCGAACGGAGCATCGGATTTTTTGTTTCAAAAAACCATTTGATAGGCTTTCGAGGTTTCTTTTTGATCCCGCCATGAGTTTTTAAAAAAACTTTATTCGTGAAGGTGATGTACATCAAAGTTTTTCGGCGCCATTTTTGACCTACTCTATATGACCGGAGAAGGTCAAGCCATAAGGCTTTTTTGTAGACCTTATTGAGATGTTGATTCGCGCCATTTAAATTTTTCCGATCCGACTTTTAGTTTTGGAGTTATTTACGTCCAAAATTGAAACTTTGAAGACCGTTAATTACTCGACCCCAGCACAAGGTCCTAAAAGTTTTTTTATATGGTGGTTATCGAATGAAACCATCCCCTTGGCCGTATTAATTATTTAAAAAATCAATATATTTACCTGTACAGGTATTAGGCGCAAAAGTGAGCGCAAAGTCTTCCTGCAGCCAGATCGCCCGCATGGCGATCGAGAGAACGTAAGAAAAACCATATAAAAAAAAGCAGCTTTCTTAAAATTCTTTCCAAAAAACGTTGCTAACTCTTAGACTATTACGAAAACCAAATTAACAGTATTAAACATATATGATTGTAAGGGTAAATGTAAGGCTGTTTTTGACCCACCCTGTATAACAATAATAATTATTAGGAATAACTCAAGATTTCGTTATTAATAATTTTTCTACAAATTACCACCATTATATATTGCAGATGGTCCTTAAGATTTAAGACCGAAATGCAAAATTTATCGACGAAATAAATTTTCACTCATAAAATGTTATTTTAAGTTAACTAAAACAAAACAAAGAAATTTAAATGAGAATTATTCAAATTAAAACTAAAATCATTCCGATTTAACCAAAATTAACAAAGTTTTAATGAAAATTATCAAAATTAAAAAAAAAAACAAAATTTGATATCAATTGCTCAGTTGTACATAATTTTACCCAAAATCAACTAGATTTTAATGGAAAACGTTTAAATTTAACTAAAATTATCTAATTTTAACCAAAATCAGCTTAATTTAGGTGAAAATTTGGTGTGATTTTAGCCAAAATCATCAAAAAGTTGATGAAAATCGTTTAAATTTGGCCAAAATCGTTAAAAATTTATATAAAAATGTTCAAATTAAGACTAAAATCATACTTTTGTAACGAAAATCAACAAAGTTTTGATAAAAATTATCATAATTTTAAGCAAAAACAACAAAATTAGAAATCAATTGCCCAAATTTTACCCAAAATTTTAATGAAAAACGTTCAAATTTAACTAAAATTATTGTAATTTTAAGCAAAATTATCCACTTTTTGATGAAATAGTTTGAATTTGTTGTGATTTTAACTAAAATGTTAAAATTTGATCAGAAACGTCAAAATTTAATATCAATCCCTAAAATTTAAATAATTAATAGAAGCTTTGAAATAAATATTGTATCCCTGGTGATGATATTTTTATTTTACATAGTACATACCAACACATGGGTGGTACATTTTGTATTTTGTTGTTTTCAAGTGGTACAATATTTAAAAAGTTTGAGAACCCCTGCTCTAGTATGTTATGTTTTGACACACAAAAGCAGAGAATGTGTATATTCTAAATCACTAAATTTAGAAATGCTATCCTAGTGAATGTTATTTTGGAGGAAGACCATTGTCCCGTCCCGTGTATGGCAAATATTTGCAAAAGTCTAATATTGTGTTCCGCTAACTGCGCTACGGTAACTGCAGTAACATTAAATGTTTATTAAACATAAAAGCTGAAAAAATTAAGTTGGTAAATGAATATAATATATGTATATTTTAGAAGTTAATTTAAGATGAGTAGTTCTTTTCATAATTCATTACAACTTTTTTATATTTGTTAAAGGATGCGAACATAATATTTTCGAACACCCCTAGATTTCTATGTAACTCTTTCCTGTTCAATTTTCCAGTGAAGAACTTTAAGGGTACTTGGTCTTTCCTGGTAGACAATTGATTTAGTCTACCCCTATACTTAGAAATCATTGTATGAATGAAGACCAAATAAATATTCCAAGTAGATAAGGGAAAGCAGAAATTTATAAATGTTATGCTTTTTGTGGACACTGTAAATACAGTAAAAATGCAACTTGTATAAACGCAACATTCGCTATTTAAAACTCTCTAAAAGGACAACCATTTTTAATAAATTTTAATTCCATAAAAGAAACCAATGAGGTTTAACAAATTTAACGTTAAATGCTTAATATTTTTAAATGTAGTTATTCTTTTTTTTTTATTATTTTTTACATTTTACAGTTCCATTTTACAGTACTATAGCTACATATTAATAGTAGACTAAAAGAAAAACAAAAAAAAACATAACAAATTTAAACTAAGAATTCAGGAACCGCTTTATTTGTTTAATACTACAATTGAACAAATCAATAGATTTTGAATAGTTGTTGACATTATTATTATTATTTTCACTACTTGCTTATTATTTCATAATTTTTTAAATTAAATTTTGCTCCAAGTTTAGTTGAAATGATTTTGTTCAGAGTTTGGCCAATATTGAATTAAGTTTGATGAGTTTAAATGACTTTAACGACTTAGGTCCAAATTTTAATTGATTTTTAACAACATTTTGTTTTATTTTCGGATAAATTTTTTGAAAATTGAAAAAAAAAGAATTAAATTTACATAATATGGTCAAATTATATTGATTTAAAAAAAATGGATAATTTTGGTTATTATTGTTAAATTTTTTCTCAAATTTGAGAGCTTTTTGTCAAAATTTAGAAGAAAGTGATTTTGGTAAAATTTAAGCGTTATTTGTCAATATTTTTAATTTCTATTAAAATTTTGGTTATTAATGGTAAATTTTGTCAAATTTTAAAGATTTTGGTGCATCTTTAACAAATTTTGGCAAATTTTGTTAAATTTAAAATAAATTCGGTGAAATTAGAGCAATTTTTTGTTAAAATTTAAAGGATTCTTGCTAAAATTTGGAAATTATTGGTAAAATTTTATGGATTGTGATTGAAATTTGAATGATTTTAGCTAATTTTATTGTATTTAATAAATTTTATTGAGTTTATCAAAGTTTTTGTGATTTCTTTTAAAACTCTATTTTTTGTTGTTAAATTTGGTGTTTTTCGTTAGAATTTGATTTGTTTTGTATAAACTTGCGATGATTTTAGTCATATGTTTGCCATTTTTTAGATGTTTTGCAATAATTTTGGCCAAAATTTGATCAATTTTGATATGAGTTTGGAAAATTTTGATACTTTCGTTAAAACTCAAACGATTTCTATCGAAAGTTTGTATGAGTTTTGTAAAAAATTAATAAATTTTGTCTCATCTGAGCAGTTTTTATCAAAATAAATACAATTTTGGTTAAAATTGCAATGATTTTGTGTACATATTATCATATTATTAATTTTTGGGAAAGTTCAAATATTTTAAATTAAATTTGTAATGACGTTAGGCAAATTTTGATATTTTTTAATGGGTGAGATGATTGGAGGCTATCTGGATGATTTTAGTCAGATGTTGAGTAGTTTCCGTCAAAGGTTAAGATGGTTTACGCGTAACTAATGACTCAAAAAAGAAACTGAATATTTTTCCTCTTTTGATCGTAAAAAAATAATAAAAATTATTTTTTTATAATTATTAACATCATCTGTAGCTTATTTAATTAATTGAATTGATTAAATAATCACAATATTGAAAATACTTACGTGGTGGAAGCGTCAAATTAAATGTGACAACAGCAAATTCAAATTTGTATGTGTGTGTAACAGATAAACGAAAAAAGTCACTTATTGGCGATTCAAGCTAAGCGATACGCCCTCTAGCGGAGAAAAATGTACTGCCCCCAGAATCCTATACTGTGAAAAAAGTTGATGTGATGTGACATATATATTTTTTTAAGCAGATGGCACATGCAGCGTTGCCAAACATTCCGCTTCCTAGGTAGCCATTAATTTTCAACCCCAAAAAAATATTTTTAACTTCTATTTTTAGTTGGTTTTAACGGTAACAAGGGTTTGTAAATACTATAATGAACTCTATGAAGATTCTTTTTTCTTATATTTGTTTTTGGTTGTTCAAAGTTGAAAAGATCAATCTCAAAAAAATACAATTAGTTACACATCGAGTGTTCCTGCCATAAAAGCCCATGTATAAGGATTTAAAAAATGTGATTTTTATTAATTTTTTTCTCAAAAAGTAGACGGTGAATACAAAAATAATTTTGTGGATAGATGTATGATATACTATTCTATAACTGTGTAAAATTTAAAGCCTCAAAGTTGGGATTTTTAATAACCCAATAGATATGCGTGAAACTCCTTAAGTAATTTTTATATTTAAATATATTTGAGGTTAACGTCTGTACGTTAATGGAGATTTTCAAACAAATCTAAAAACGTCATAAGTAAAATTTTTAATAAAATTTATATTTGTCTGTTTTAACTGGTCTAACTGCAAACTGCTAAGTAATTTTTGTTAAAATTGTAAAAATTTTGGTTATGTTTATGTGCTTTTGATTAAAATTTGCTTAATTTTGGTTAACATGGGTATAAACTTAGTCAAACTTTAGCAACTTGCGCCCCTGACACATGGCGCCTGGAGACAACTATCATCACCTCTGGCCCCTGGCCTCTGTCGTTATTCAAATTCAAGACAATTTAACAATATAAAAACACTAAAATTACCTCTGCTCCCAACAAAACATCGTAATGGTTTACAATTGTAGTGGAGAACGTACAAACTAAGGTGACTATCCATAGAAAACATTACCCTGACAAGCCTATGGCACAAAAAAACTGATTATGTAAATTACTACTGTGATAATATGTAATTACTAATATAATTATTATAGTGAGCAAAACCTTTATGCTTGAACATAAACATAAACAATCCTTGATATGATTAAACCAGGGTAAAATTTGTTTAGTAACATAAAGCATGGTTACCACGATTATAAGGTTAGATTATCAGCTGATTTAATTGTTTCCAGTTTATTAACTTCAAATTAATAATAAATATTACTCACGAAATAACCAATAATAAAAACAAATATAAAATTTGTTTGCTTGCTTTTGTTAATCTTATATGATAAATTTGTTAGTTATGCGATGTTTAATAAACTTTGTTTTCATATATTTTTGTTAAAATAATTTTTATTTGCGAAGAGGTCAGGTCATAGCTACTACGCAAGAATCGTTGCTTTTAGAGTTAAGATCAGGATCGTTGTGGATTCCTACGTCCATACTAGGTATACTTTTCTTATTAATTTTATTATAGCTGATCCATATGAATGTATGTAATTTAAGAATAAATTCAAAAAATTAATGCCAAAAAAATTGTTGTTAGGATTCTACCCACAACTGCCTATCGACCCTGAGGTCGAGTTTATATGTGTAATACTCGCCAAATTCTTTCAAAAACGTTTTTAATTTTTTTTCCCAATGACAAATGTCAACTCAGAACTGGGTGTAAAAAATATAAACCAATTATATTATTTAGTTGAATTAATTTAGTTATAGCAATTAATACAGATTTTGATGTTTTTATATTTTTGCTCGGTTATAATTTTGGATGGTAATTTAGTCCCGAGGGCTTTTTGGGTGATAGTAGAGAGCGTAGCGTTAGTGACACGTCTGCTGAACTGTCATGAATAATGGCCACTCATGCGTTTAGAGCACAAAACTGGCTGTAAATTAATGAGATTGCGGCCCCATGAACCGCTCATTATGCCTATCAAACTCATTGCACACACATCGTGCTAACAATACACGTATTTAATGTTTTTCATGTGTCGAAATGCAATTGTTATCAAATAGATTTAATGCTTATATTATCATGAATAATAGAAATTATTGAATATGAGAATAATAATTTTACGTGCATTTTGTCGGATATGTTTTCTATAACAATTCCATTTATCTATATTGTGTGTATTGAAAATTTTTGTTTTCAGTCATTTTCATTATTATTATTTTTGTAGGACCAATGTTTTAATTCTTTCTGCTATGCTATTTACCTAATATGATTTTTAAAAGTCATCCTTATATTTTTAGATTGTTAACTAGTACACACTTAACTATATTCTAACCTATTACCGAATTGTTGAAAAAATATATATAAAATTTTTTTTTATTGGACGAAATAAGGGTGATGGAAAAAAAAGCCAGGACATGGGCAGAAAGGGAATTAAAAGGCGCATTATATAATGAAAGAGAAAAAAATATTTGAGGAAAACTCCGGCTGTGGGGGGAAAACTGAGGGAAAACTGTAGTAAAAATTTCGTGTTTTGGATGTTAAAAAAAATTTTTTGCGGTTGAAAATAAAGGCGCCTTCGTTGTGTGAGGACTTTTTCGGTAAACTTAAGTCCCGTCCGTCGAATTATGATAGAATTATTTGAAAAATTAAAGGGATGTGGCGTAAAACCAGTATTCTATATTTTCTGAACATCGCGAAAAAAATTATAAACTTTAAAAATTCATAGCGGAAGAACGGGGACAAAATTCAAAAATCGATCTGTACAATTTGTGAAATTTTTTTTTCTTTGCCCGAAAAAAGGACCTTCACGGCTATCGCTGTGTTGGTTAAAATCGTCAAGGTGGTTAGTTAAATTTTTGTAAGGAGAAGGAGAAGTTACGGCTTTAGTATAATAGGAAAACGGAATAATGATAAATAGCACCACATATTTTAAGTATCGAACCCAAGATCTTAGAATTACGAATTTATACGTAAATGGTAACCCAGCTCTTGAATATCGAACCCACATAAATCCATATATAAAAAAAAAGAATAACTTCCATAAATGCTTAACTATTGAATTTTGGACAAAAGTGTATAAGGTGTTTCCGACTTAAAACTGTCCAAAGAATATGCTCTTAAGCCATGCGCATCGAGTATACGCATTCGTCGTAGCAAAATTTTGATCAAGGAAAAGGGATTTTAAAGAAATCCCCACGACCAACTTTTCCAAGAAACTAATATTAAACAAAACTAAAGGAAATTATAATATGTAATTCTAAGCCAGAGGTCAAACTGCAACAACTTAGGACAAAAGAGTTTGATATTTAGGAAGGACTGCGACAGGAGAATGGGGTAGATCCTAATTTTATTTATGGTGTTAAGTTAGGTGAACAAAGATATGGATAGAGACGAAGACGAAGACCATTATAGATGAAGAGAAGTAGATAATAGGATACGCTAACGATTTAGATATTGTAGCACGATTAAAGCGAAAGCTAAGAGAAACCTATGAGAAACTTAAAAAAAAAGGCTAAAAAAAGTTGGGCTGAAGATCAGTGCGATCACAACCAAAGCAATGAGATGAAAAGTGGCTCAAGACTATGGCAGAACTGGACCATTAAAAATTATAACATCAAGGTGGTGGAAGAATTAAAAAATGGTAAATGCGACATTAAAAAACACAAAATAGAATCCTAAAGTGTTGTAGAGCACTTCACTCCTTAAACACAACATTTAGATCCAAACTTATCCATAGAGACTCTAAGGTAAACAGACACTCATACACCAATAGACATAAGAGACTGTGGGAAACGCTAACTAGAGATTTTTGCGGTATTCGAACGAAGAGTATTAAGAGGTATATATGTACCAGTGAATGAAAACGGAAATGGATTGGGATCGTTGGTCTACATTGGATCAAGGCTCACTAGGGCTCTGGAACCATAGGAAAGAAAAAAAGCAAAAAAATATCAAGAATTCAGGATTTAATTTGCATGCTCATATGTGTGCGCAGCTTATGGAAGGCCATAAGGAATATACCAAAGAAGATACACAATATCCTAAAAAGCAGAGAAAAAAGGAAAGAAATACTACAAAACTACGACTTCTTAAGTTCGCACAAAAGTGTAAGATATTAACACACATTAACAAAAAATATAAAACCCTTACTTAGCTTAGCAAAGATGAAGATTTGATTGATTCAATGGACGAAAAACCAAAAAATTATTCTTTTAAGGTGTTAGAGAAATATCTACCGAGCCAAGTAAGAATCAAAAAGTGCCAAAGGTAAAAAACAATAAAGTAAAACACGCTATTACATAACTTAAGTAAATAAATAAAAAATCCAGCCCCAGACCAGATATTAATAGAAGTAATAACAGAACTTGGAAATAAAAAATATGAAATAATTGGTTGGACATTATCCCTATTTTACCTCCCTTGTCAAATTCCAGTCACAGCACCGAATTTTGTCTAATAAGCCTTCCAAGCTACGCTCCTAAACTCCTATTTAAAATAATACACATCAAGATTTTTAAAAGAAGTAAAATGGATATTGAAAATATCCATTTTATATTTAAACGCAGCACAGGAACTAGAAAAGCTCTGTTCAGCTTGTAAGTGTTGGTACAAAAAGTAATATAAACAGTAACAATTTATGCGTAACTAGATAAAAGATTTAAAAAGAGATTTGGACCGGGCAAGGAAACATTTGCTTATAGTCTTTGTTGAGCATTAGTTTCTTCGAAAGAAATATCATTTTGTTACGAAATATATATCAAAACCAAAAAGCCAAAATTAATATTGAAGTCCCTACATAAATGGTGATTAGGATCTAATGTATTTTCCTAACCATGTTGTTAACCGATATTCTCAAAATTCAATTTTAAAAAGGCTGTGGGACTTGCCAATAATGCCATAAAGGTGCAGAATAAAAAATTCAATAAATTTGATACGCTATCGATATTCTATCATAGGTAAATTTTTCTTAGGTCTTTAATGCCTCAGAGACAAGATCAATACATATATTAACAGGAGGTAAGCAATGCAGAAGCAAGATTAATACAAACCTGAAGAATAGAACAACAGTAAAACAGGGTGTTCCACTTGAAACTTTAAAAGCACATATTATAATCAAATTGAATTCTTTTTGAAAGTAAACATGCCGAGAAGGCTTGTTATGCAGTACATACCACGAATAAATAAGTAGTTCTTTGTTAAAAACCAGAAGAGTTCTGCACGACAAGAGTCTGCGAAACATCTTGTCTTAGTCACTTAATAAGGAAAGATAAAAGCCATACTCACAAGTCATCGGTGTAAAGGTATAATTGAAGAAAAGTGAATATTAGAGGGTAAATTATCGTTCTTAAAAGACCTTCTGAAACCCTTCTGGATACAGAAGCTAGTAACTAATCTCCACCTATAAAAAGAGGTTCATAGATCAATATATTTAACAGTTATTACAAATTTTCAGTTGCAATACCACAAGGGTGCCAGACGAAAACCTGGTAATTAACTTTCCGACGGTTCAAACCCCCAAAAACCAAAAAGTAACTTATAGATGAAAGGATGAACCTTATTCTAAACAGAGAAATGGTCGTTTTCCTGTTTAAAAGTAGATCCCAACTATATGTGTATATTTTACAAATTTTTATTTAATCCTAATACCTAAAATTATTATTTTGAAGAATTGAAATTTCTGTATGTTTTGGGATTATTAACTACATTGTTATGATAATTCAAAGAATTCTAAGTTTTTTTTTTTAGATTCTGGATTTAGCCTCTAATCTGATGTGCCAAATCATTTTATTTAAGCAAGTTCTTCTTGCTTTTGTTTTTTGTTCCCTGATTTCGCTTCCTAATTCTCTGTACCCTGTAATTTCAATTTGAAAGTATTTTAATCCTATTTGCTGGTGTATTATATGGTTAATTATCATTAACTAACATCTTATAGGCGTTTTCGAAGTTGTCATGCATTTTGTTTTAAATGCATATATGGTCATATTGAATGTTTTAGCTGTGCGGTTAAATTAAATAAGTGCCGCATCGTCGGCATAGCATAATATTGCAATGTTTCGACCTCACATGTTGTAACCCCTCAGTTTTCGGACTTAGGTTGTTATTTCCATATAATATTAAACAAGAGAGCGCACAAAGAGTTTCCTTAACAGATTTCCCTGTCTACCGCTTTTTGGTCAGTTATTTCTTTATTTATGCGAGCTTGCATCTTGTTGTCCATGTAGATAGTTTTGATTGTTTTAATTAAGTTGTGTGGTATAAGTTTGTGGTATGGTAAGTGTATTCCGTCTTTAACTTGAACTCGATCGGACGCCTTTTATAGATTGTCAAAGCACAAATAGGCTGGTTTGTTGTAAGCAATCTGTCTAATGACAAATACGGCGTCAGTACACGATCCACCTGATCTAAAACCTTGTTATTCATCGCTTAGAGCTAGTTAGTTATTTTATTTCTTAAAATCTTTGTGGTCAGTTTCAAAGTGCTGCTTAAGAGATTGGTTCCTCTTTAATTTGTTGCTGCCTTTTTTCTTCTTTTTTGACCATCAGAGTTGATAAACTAGTTCTCCATTCATCAGGGATTTTTGGTAGGAATATGATTTTAATTGTAAGGTTTTCTAGTTTTTTTGACGAGGTCACCTTCTCCGTATTTAATCATTCTATTTGTAATGCCATCCTCACCTGAACTTTTTACACTTTTTAATTGATTGATCGCTAGCTCTAATTTATCGGGATGTTTTTGTTGGTAACTATTTCTGATGTATTTGGTTCCACTCTCGTGTATTCCTATTTGTATATTTCGGAGAGGTATTAGATCCATGTTGTTTAGGTATTTAGTTTGTTTCGGTGAGTTAGTTTACCTCCTTTCTTTATGCTCTTATCATACGCCATATCTGTTTTTGTAGTCTGTATAAATCCTTTTCCATTTCCTTAGCTAATTGTTTCCTGTAGTTACTTTTAGTTTCACGTGATTCTTATGTTATTAGTGTTCCGTAATAATTCAGGTACTCTTTTCTTCTCTTTGCATTTTCTTTTAATCTTTGTTGAACCATGGTGTTTTTTGTCTGTGTGGTTTATTGTTCTAGTTCCCAGTGCTTTGAATACTGCTTTCTTCATGGTTGCTTTTACTTTCTCCCAACTGGTCTTGCTCTGTTTTTGTTGATTTATGTTTATTTCTTTTTTCAGTCTGTTTTGGTACAAAATTTTTACTGATGTATTCGATTTGCAATTTTTCGGTTTGATAAGATATTTTCTCATCTTTCCGCGGTCTTATTTTAATTTTAATTTCTCCAAATAGTCGCTACCAACATAAGCTGAGTTTGGTGTGGAGTTTGGAGTGGCACCAATTGCAGAGAAACTGAAAGAAAGAAAACTCAGATGGTAAGGTCACATCATGAGAAGGCCTGATATTTATTTCATCAAGACCGTATTGAACATCCCTACGCAACCACGGGGAAGGGGCAGACCCCCCGCAACCTGGTGGACCAGTGTCGAAAGGGAGATAAACGCACAAAACCTTTTCCCCAGCACAACCCGGGACAGAGCGTCCTGGCGCCAACGTACAAGAGGGCCCGACCCCGGAAAACTTTGATAAAGGGCAGGAAGAAGAAGAAGAAGAAGTGTTCTTATGTCTATTATTTGGTTTGGATATATAGATCTTTTTGTTATTATGCAATCTGTTGTTGCTCCCTGGTATTTGGGAATGTAACTTTGTATTTTTATTTTTAGTCGAAAAACGCGTTGTTCATTCCACCAAAAACAAAACAAAAATTCAAATCATTAAATTAAAAATACTGTTTTTGGAACTAATAAGTACTCAATTTTTAAGAGAACACTAGGGATTAGCGCGGCCATTAAAAATCCTCAATTTATTATTTCTACAAATTGTAGATAAAATATTTTCAAACTTGTAAAATGTAATGTAAATATTTAATACCCAAACTTGTAATTGTACTGTAAGTTTATTTCTTGCACCATATGTAGATGTACCTACTCTAAAATCAATATAAGATTTTCTTTAGTAAAATATTTGTACCTATTTATTAAAAAAATTCTCTCACAACCCATAAGATGCTGGAGAAGTCTTAATAAATTGTGAGTTGCACGTGAAAGAATTTCATAGCAATTTATATTATACGCACCTCGTATACTGACCTCTGAGTACTTTACAATATTGTGACGTTCATGCAGTATCGGATATGTAATAAATTTGGTTAGTCAAAAATGGGAATAAATAAACAGTCGATGAAGTCGATGGTGTTTTATAACCGTATCGCTTATCGGGTCACTAACTCACTACAGTTGACGTTCATTGTTAGTTATATACACTGCGGTCTATAAATATTTATATTTTTAACAAAAAAAAGTTATGCATTTCGTTATCAATAAACAAAGCTCCATTTGAATTTATCAAATAATAGCATCTACTGGAAATTGAAAAAATAAAAGATAAACTTTGAAAACAACTATCATTGAAAAAATATGTGAAAATTTGCTGAATAAAAAGTCAAATGAAATTTAACCACTTTCGATGATTTATTAATAAATTCATATGCAAATTATTATATAGTTTATACTTTCGTCAAAGTTCTTGTTAAAATTTGGAAAAATGCCAGATTGTAAAGAGGACAAACACATTCTAAAGCATTGTTTATGATGTGTCTGTATCTAGTTATTTACGATATAGTCCACGTTTTAGATGGTTTACTTTAAATAATCGTTATTGGGTACATGTAATTGGATCAGATCTTTATGGTGCACCGAGTTATATATAAACTCCTTTATAACTGCTACAGCTATACACACAGAAACGTAAGCTTATACAAACGAGCGAGAGTATAGAAGTAAAACTGAGATAACAAATTTTAGTTTAAGGTGCACTATAATTTTTCACAACACTTTTGATTCATCTTGAAAAATAAATATCTTTTTAATATTTTTAAACTTTAATCGCTCCAACAAAGTTTGGCAACATTTACTTTGAAATTCTACTTTAATGATTCTAATATAAATATTGTTATAAAATATTTGATTTACTAACGAACAAAATTAATACCTTTAGTTAAATTTAAAATAATTTTAAAGAAGCCTATGGGGTTTTTAAAAATTACATTAAAATAACTTTATGTGGCAGCTAATTTTCTAATAAAAATAAATAATAGGGTCTGTATAAATTTTAACTACAAATTTATAGCACTATTTATGCTTCATTAATACTGAACTATATTAATTTATTAATTAAAATTATTGTACCAGATTTTAAGGTAGTTTTAATAGGTAATGGGATTTTATTTGCATCTAAATGAGATACCTATATTATATTTATTTTCTTCGGTTATATTTATATCTTGAGTTCGCCCTTTACCCTCCGCTGCTTTCTATTATGCTAATCTGTTTTATCAGGACTTACTCCCCTATGGGTTGGTTTATGTACTTTTGGCATAATAATGATAATTCTTCTTCTAACTGGTTGTCATCCCAGTAACCTTTTGGGCCATCTTGTATCATTAATTTTGTTGACATGCTAGTCTCACTAAAGAGATTTGTTTAAATTTTATTGTATTGAAACATACTATGTTTGCTATTTCTAAACTTCTTAATTTCAACTTTCTCCTTCTCGTGAAATCAGCTTTAACGTTCCTAATTCATATCATATTTTGTGAGTCATACTTCTGCGCCAAATGTAATGTTTTTAACTACACTTTTAAAAAATTGTGTTTCCATTATCTTGCTCCAAAGTTTTGTTCCAAATAATCCCATGGTACCTTTCTTGCCTCGGGTTATTTTATCTCAATGTCTGTATTGCCTTATTAGTGTATGGTCGATTCCAGATTTTTGAATAATTTGAAATTCTTTATATTATCCCCTTCTCTACTTAAATCCGCAACCTCTTTTCCAATGCTTACTTTAATTTTTTTTTCTATATATTTCGTATCATGTTTATTCTATATAACGATATATTCTTTTATCAGGATTCTCAATTTTTCACATTTCTCTTACCATCTCTTGCCATCAGTTTTCCTAATTTTTATTAGCACTGTAAGCCTTCTTTCACGTATGCAAAAGTGTGCAGGAAACGTTTAAATGCTAAAATTAATCCTCCTCTTTCTCCCCTTGTAGAAGGAACTTCCTCTTTATTTGGGTCCGATCGCCCAAAAATCGCCCAAATAAGGTGCAGCGGTTGGCGTGTCTGCACATTACTGGTGCTAATGCCACGTACACAATAATAGAAATGTCAGTCATTGTAAAGATACATGTTAAAATGAAGAGAAATGCGTTTTTTTATGTATGTTAAGTATGTCATAACCATTAAACATAATTATAGTATAGAAAAACACCGGCAAGGTAAAATTATCCATTCTTTCAAAAAATAAGAGTACTGTGCCACGGTTCTAAAGCCAAGGCTCGTCAGAAACTGTTTACAACAGTTTAAAAGAAACTAACATAACTATCACATTTACCCCTATGTGTAGTTATTAGTTTGATACTATTAAAAGAAATAAGGATTACCTACAGCTGCAACACTTTTTGGAACTATTTGGCCCTACATATTACGTTTCCATATTACGTTTCTAAAAAAGATAAAAAGTTACTCAAACAGACAAGTAGCAGGTCTTGTCACAAATCATTGCGTACTTAAAAAAATATGAGAAAGATGAAGAAAACAGATGCTGTTTCCAAACAAAAGCGATCGAAACTACGAAGCACGTACTTCTTACATGAAAAACTTTAATCGACAACACATTACAGCATTTAAATAGTTTAAATGAAACCTGTCACTGTAAATAACGAAATATCTCAAAAAAAAAAATCCTAACTTCACATAAAAGAGTTTTCATAATGGATCTAAATCATTTTAATGAGGGTGCACTTGCAAACGAATAGACCTGTGTCATTTATATGCCTATATCTCTTATGTGGGCTACAAAAATTACAAAGTTGGGCGGCGGTCCAGGTATGGTGAAATATGTGGAAAACATTACCTCGATAATTTACTTTAACCTGCTTTTAATATTTGTATTACGGATATTAAAAGTAAGGTATAGACTAGTCCTAAAGTGCAAAATATTTCGTAACAACTATTGTTCAAAAATTTATAATATTTTTTAATCGGTTAGTAGAATCAACGAATCCGATCAAAAATTAAGTTGTAAACTAGTCCTAAAGTGCAAAAATTCTCTTAAAAACGGTACTGGACTGAAATAAAAGATAAATGTTTAAAATATTTCAAACTTTTTAATTATTAAGTAGGGTGAATGTATCCCATGAAAGAAAAAGTTAAAGACTACTGTTAAAGAGCAAATAATTTTCTAAAAACGATCCTGAACTGAAGTAAATATAAAAAAAATTACAATAGTTCAAGCACCCTAGCGGTTGGTTGACAATTCACATCCGGTTAAAAAAGATTATAAATAATTTTATACAGTAAAACATATTTTAACAGCAGTATTTTAACGGTAAAAATGCATAGCCAAACGCAAGCAAAAAATTCTTATTGGTCTCCCAGAAACTCAAGTGAACGGTAAGCTTTACAAGCTGGGAAAAGAGGTTAGACCAAACAGCTATACATATAATCAGTGAGTTTGTAGAATTGGCAACTACTACAAATGCCCTAGTGCCTAAGGGTAGTGACACACACAGCGGTTTTTATAGAGGCGTTTATCGAGACTAATACCAAGTTGGGGAGTCGTTCATTGTTTTGAGCTTGTGATGACACACACAGCGGTGCGCACCGCCTGTCGGTTTTGAAACCGCAGAGTGTGTCATCACACGCTCTATTTCCATAGTAAAATTAATACTGTTATGGTGACTCCTTAGATGACTTAAGAAATCTTATAAGGCTGATTCGCCGTATGGCCAAATCACAAAGGTGTCGTCTACATAACTTAATTAGCATTTTGGTTTTGCAGATACTAACGCTTCGTTTTCAAAAGGCTTCATAAGAGTGTTGGCAACTATTGAAGATAGAGGAGACCCCATGGCGGCTCTTGACACTTGTCCATAGAATGAACTTTGACAAAGGAAATAAGTTGATGTTAGGCATATATCAAGTATTGCGATGAGTTCGGGTGCGCCTCAGAAGGAATGTTTTATAATTTTAAGTGTATCAGGGTTAGGTACATTAGTGAAAAGAAATTCTACGTCAAAGTTAACCAACAAGTCACCTTTTTTAAGGTGCAATGCTTGGATGCGATCTACAAAGTGCTTAATTTTTTTAATGAAAGGTGACGATTTTTCTACAAAAGGCAATATTTGCCAAATATTTTGCGAGTTTCTGCTTAGAGGAATTTATTGCACTGACGATTGGCCTAATGGGGTAACCCTGTTTGTGGACTTTTGGAAGCGCATAGAAACAAAGGAATCTCGAGGGATTAGCGACTTTTGGTTGCCTGGAGAAATCGACGATGATTTAATTAAATCCGAGACAGACCTTTCTATTATACTAGTGGGGTGTGGGGTCACGATTTAATTTTCGATAGTTTGATGTGTTGTGGATAGTTTAAACCTTATCATCGTTATCTGACCTGTTCATGACAACAGTACATCTTGACCAGTATATATTGGCATGTGAAAAAATATTTTAAATAAATTTTTTTATCAAACTTGCATTCGGTCCCGGACGCAAAAATACTTTTTTCGATACTGTATAGTACTTTGCTTCAAGATAGCGCTACCACTCCCACTTTCAAGTGGGAGATACTTGTGCGCACCTATAAGTTGTCAGCCAGCTAGACTTGGTCAAGCTGTACCGTTGCTTTTATTGACAGGAAGAATTATCAAGTGGAACTTTCGCTTAAGCTTTTTCAGAGCTAAGAATTCTAGGTGTCACAATTTTGATTTTTGGAGGGTTTTTCGCGGCATCGTACCCAATTTCACTTGTTAAAGAAGCTAGTAAACTACTTGACCTTGAAGCAATGCCATTAGTGAGAAGTTTTTTAGGGGCCATGGCAAAATTTGGGCCCTTTTATAGCACCAAGATTTCATCTGTGGTAAGGACAACATTAAAAATTTTAAATTTAAGCTTTTGCGTTTCTTCCATTCGGGTTTAAGTCGCGTATTTTTAATGGTTGTTGCCTTCTATGGCATATTTTGGGTCCTTACTGAGCACCGAGATTTTATCTGTGGTAAGGACATCATTGAAAATGTTTATCACAGTGTGATTCTGATTGGTGGGATAACTTTGGGATTTGTTCGGCAATAAATTGTTAAGTTTACGAATGTGCTTCGTAGAAGAAATTTCACGAATCAGCCTGTTTAAATGTAATGGTGTCTACTTGATCAAAATCACTTTTGGGCATGCTATTTGACAAATGAATATGTAGCTTAAAAATCTGTAGAGAGATTTTATCAGACTTAACGCGGGTGCGTTTGATTTCATTGCAAACCAAGGCAAGACCTGCTTTCCCAATAATTGACTGAATTTGGGGACTTTTTGAGTGATGACTGGAAAGAAGGCACGTTGGGACTACATTATTGTCCCTATATCAAATGATGAAAGTTAAAGTAGAAAGAGATCCTAACAATCTTTGTCGAAGAACACCTAATAACAGGCACTGTTTATTTGTATCCTTCCCGTAGGGGATTTTTAATTTAAAATATAGGATTTTTTTATTAAAATTTCTAGGAAGGGTAATGATCCATATTTTTATATTCTCTAAATATAATATTAACACAGATTTTGCTTTCAGCACAAAATGAAAAAAAAATACTAAGGAATCAAAAAAATCGTACTCATCCATTTGATAGCTCTGGAATTTTCAAAATCGACTGTGTGGGTGATGATAACTGCAATCTTTGTTACATAGACCAAAACAAAAAACGATATGTTAGAACAAAATTAAAGAACATATGTTCCATGTGAGAGACCGTAACATCAAAAAATCAGCTTTGTCGCTTGAATACTTAGGATCACTTAGATCATTTCACGAAACAAACCCATGTTTATTAAAACAAATTATTAAACATTAGTTTAATAAATTTGGCATTAATCTCACACTATATTGTTTACTATATACGGCTTAGGCATTCCAATCACACTTTGGAGTAATATTTTACTTCGACGATCAAAACCTCCTTCGGTCAAATGCTTAAATGTCCGGACGGTCAAAGGTCCCGGCGGTCAAATGTGTGACGGGCAAATAGACGGCCAAAAATTTGTCCGTCGGACAAATTTTGACTGTCGAATGTCATAGAACCAGTTTATTAAGGTGCACGTTGTTTGTTTTGACTTTTTTTACTGTCATCTCTCCGAGATTTTTATGGATCACCGTGCGTCTTAAAGACGTTGTTTTTAGCACGTAACTTTGGAACCGTTAAATGATTTCCAAGTTAGAGGAGCTGATTATTGCCTTATATATCAGTAGCTTGTTTTCTAATGACAATTGGGTCTTTCGACCAATCATCTAGTGCATTTGTTGTGATTTTAAACCTAGTTTTCTCTTTGTGAAGATATGTTTTTTCCATGTCTTTTGGTTAGATATGATTTAAGAATTACATAATTTTGATTCTTTAATTTAATCTTTTGTGTCATATTTTTTCGAAAGCTTATGTTTAGGAAAGCTGCCGAGCAAAATTGGCAAACTGATTGGTCTAAAGAAAGTAACATCTTCAGTGTTTTTTTATGGTTTTCATATTAATCTGTTCTGTGCCACTTTTCATTATGCAGGAAATTAGTGCAACCTTAACATTGCGTTAAATACTTATGGCTTTGGGTGATAGTTCCTTTCATATCATTTGATTTATTAGGTCAAAACCGTTTTTTTTAAATTATTTTTGCCATAATTCTTCTTTAAAACAGGAATGTTGTATCCACGCCAAACAATAAATGTTTTGGTTTCTTTTGTAATGCTTATTATTTTAAAAATTATCAATCGTTTTTGACGCACCTCGTATAATAAATATTTTTTATTATATTAGCAGTGAGCAATAGCAGGTTGTTATAAAAACGTTATGTTGCGTTATGTATTATCTCAGTAGTAATATATGTTGCACCAACAAAAATTATTTATAAAGGTTGTAGATTGTTATGGATTTATAAAGAAGTATGAAGCAAAAATGTTGTTTTTACGCCTACGCATAATTTAACCAAATTACATTTACTTACAAATTATTTTTATTACACTGCTTATTTTCACACTTTCAGGAAGTGTTAAGTACATATTTATTAATATAGAACATGCCTTAAAGCTTTTGTATGCAAACAAAATATAATTTAACAGACGCACTTGTAAATTAATTTGGTGAATTATAAATTACTTCAGACACCAGCAATATCTGAGAAATTATTTCATGTAATAATAACACCGAAACTTAAATAATTATATAGGGTGAGACGGAAAAAAGTGTTGGCTTTAAAATAAAATAGGCACCATAAATGCTATTCAAAACTTAATCAACAATTTTAAAGAAAATAAGCCTAACGCTGCTATGGATAGTTTGATTTCTGAAATAGGCAGATCTCGGTAACAGTTTCAGGTGGATGATCTGGCGAGTGTAAAGGAAATATTTTATTTTTGGATGATTAATCATCGAAATACAACGACGCATAGGCCTAGAATGGGCTGCATTTGGAAAACCTAAGAACATCTTGAAGAGCAAACTACCAATGTGCTTAAAAAGGAAAATCTTTGGACAGTGTGTGCTACCGGTAATAACCTATGGTTCAAAGACTTTAACACTATCAAAGGAGTCTGTAGCCAAAAAAAAAATAACACGCATGTCAACAATCAAATGGAGATGGGCGGGCCACGTCGCCAGATTTAACGACGGCTGTTGGACCAAACGGCTTATGGAATGGAGACCTCGGGCCGACAGAAGAAGCAGAGGCAGGCAAGAGAATAACACAGAATTGGATGCTAAAAGCGATAAATCGAGTTGCATGAAAGGAGTTAGAGGAGGCTTATGTCCAGCAGTAGACGCAAAAGGCTGGAAAATGATGAATGATGATGAATCATCTCTAAAGATGTTAGTTTTATACTTTAACACGCCCCTCTTGGCGTAGAGCCTCTTCTCTGTCTGTAATGCTGGCAAGTTACATAGGTAGATCTACAGTTTAATGTGGATTTCAAAACCACTGCACTTACGTCATTTCTCAACTAACTCTGGATGAGAGAAGGTTTTTAACTATGAAACCCCACGCTGACCGGAAAGGCGGAATTGTGGCAGTATGGAGCATTTAAAAGATTTTATTATTGTGTGTTGTAAATCCACGTTCTTGCGCTTAGCATTTGGATGCCTAGATCGCTGGGTTTAAGATTAAAAAATGTGCAGTGGTCTGAATTTGGAAAATGTCTAACAAATGGTCTAGCACTCTAGCCCCTTAACTTCTACATGTATGGTATGATATTTTTCAAATGTCAATTTCAATATATGCAAGCGATATGGTTGTTTCAACATCATGATATTTGGAATAAGCAACTCCAGTCGACTCTTAACGAATAGTTTATGCAATTGTGCATTAATCAACCATCACAAAAGTGAAATGAATATTTACACTGCAAAGGACAAAATCCTTAAAGGAATTACTATGAACTATGTAAAATACCCAACTGTGTACCTGGACACTTTCATGTAAACAAAAAGAGTAAATAAGGATATGCTGGATCAACAGAATATGCTACTTAATGGAAAATCTATCATTAAGTAAAAAACTGCCATTAAGCAAAAGATGTTTGGTGTGTGAACATAAGGAAGTAGTTGTAAACCCTCCTAGTACAACAGTTGTAAACGTAAATTTAAACGTAATCATAGTTAAAGTATTCATTAAAAAAACGTAAAAAAAAATCTTGCAAAAAAATCGAAGAATGACTGGAACAACAAAATATCCGCACTAGAAAGACTCTCCCCAAGACCTCACAAAGATCGAGATAAAAGTACCCTTCAAATAATACTCAGTGATATGCTTAGGTCTAAATGAAAATATAAAAATAAATAAAAGCACGTTAAAAACAACGAAACCAAAGTAAAGGGCATGGGACTAGAGGCATTTAAATATAGCACTACAAAGAATGTTACAAATCTTTTAAACTTGTCAAATGCTACGTTAAAAAAATTTGAGAAAGAAGATGAACTAACACTAATTATTAGAAAAAAGTTAAGTATTTTGAACATGTAATAAA
>JARJDX010105508.1:0-10709 GCA_030264735.1 Gymnusa sp. GC000175 | reverse complement strand
GACACCACTTCGAAATCAACTTTTTCTGAATGAGGGAGGTCGAAAACGGAAATTTCCGCAAAAATCTCGATTTTGAAAATTGTCGCGATTACTATACTTTAATTTACTTTGTAAATGAAAGTAATAATTACTGCATGTAGGTCTACTAAATGGTCATATGGTCATATCCAATTTAATTTGTGGTAGTTTTTGACCATAATAAAAATATAGTTTCAAAAAATGAAAAAAAAAATCATATATAAACTTACATAAACTTAAAAAGTTCATAAACTCACTTTTGGAATTCCCTCAAACTTTTGAATCCATATCAGTGCTTACGCATCTGGAGAAATCCATAGTTAGCCACCCTGGACTCCTTACAGACCTCTAATTTAATAACTTAATTACTTTGTATTTACTTTTTCCACACATTAATTTTGCTATGCAACTTTGTTATCAAATTATTCATTACAAGTATATTTTTTATTAATAAAGCTTCATATTGTATAAATAAGTACATGTTAATTAAAAATATCTTACAATTATTCACTTACCATTAAATGGTATATAAAGACAAAATTGTTAAGAACAAATATAAATTTATCATTAAAAACTAATACTGTGCCAATTAATACATGGTGATAAATTGGAAGGACTAATAAAGAGATAATAGTACCAATAATTCTTATCCATAAACCTTATCAATTATATCAAAACAAATTAAGTGCAACCTACATAAAATATAACAATTTCTTCAAAACAATAAATAAATAAATAACAAAATAATAAAAATGAAATATTCTTGATATCATTATAAATTTTAATGTTCCGTTGCAATATTTATTTAATAAATGCATTTTTTCACATTACTAATTCTTAATGGTCATTAAATTTGTTCTAATAAACTAATTATTATCTGAATTACTGTATTATTCTATATATGATATTTGAAATATAACTATTTAGTGGAAAAAGTTCATTTAACATCTAAATGTAAGAATTTGGTGTTTTTCTTAACCTACGTAGATATTTACATTGGGATTAAACATTTGTTTGCAAAAGTTAAAAACCGATAATAAAATGTGTTATGAATATTAACAAAATATTAAATATTGTACAAAATAAACAAAAACAAAAATATTAATTTGTATATACAATCAATTTTTTAAATTCCTGCAGTCTTTCCATTGCATGTCAAACTTTACTAATTAGTTAATATTTTTCTAATTAGTGCTTAATAAATATCATTTTTTCCGAATAAATTGTGTAGGGCTTTCGGGTGGGGTATCATATAAATATTCTTGCTTTAATGAACGTTTTGGAACACTCTTTAGACTAGTCTGGAGTTTTTTGAGTGGTCTAGGTGATATGCTTGTCGATTCCACATTTTGTGAAATATCAGGATTATTAAACCATACACCACGTGCATCGGAAGCTAAAACAATTTATATATTGATATAATGTATAATTAGTTAGTTACTGTACATGCTACAATTTTATCTTTAACTAACTATTAACCTAGAGACAACTTTATAACATGATAAATGTAGTGCATGTGAGTATAAGAACTTGTTACTTAAAACTAATTGCATTCACGACCTTCATTTTGGGTAAAACTTTTGTCATGAGCCCCCATTTTGAGAAAATAATTCGTATTTCTTGGTTTTTTTAAATGTTTAATATAGTTGAAGTCATATCCCTTATATGTCATATAAAATTATCTATCCAACACATTCTATATTTGTTAACCAAAAGAGTCTATTTCTAGCCTTCTTTTAGTTCTTTGGAGTTCCACTACCCCTTAAAATTAACTTTTTTGTTTGTGTTTGTGCACCACTTTTCTAGATTGTCATTAATTTTATCCGAATGCTCATTTGACTCCACTTCCACCAAGCCAGTGTTCTAATGTTTAAATATTCAAAGATATAAAATAAAAATTTGTTGTTTTAAATCATCATTAACTTTAAGTTAAGTTTATTGTTAGTTGAAGAAATTAATTATTCCTACAATTATAAGCTTTTTTACCTCTTAATTTTGGATCCCTTTGACCTATTTTATGAGAATGTCCATGAGAATCCAATAAGGCAGCAGCTAACATAGATGGATTGCTTGTACAAGCTGGTCCATCTCCTGCACCTCCAGTAGTTAAACCAGCAGCACAAAATGGACTAGCTGTAGCAACAGGGCTGTACACTCTTGATATAAAATCTTCATATGTTGTTATATCTCTATGTTTGGTAACAACAGTCTCCAGTGATCTGGATCTTTCTTCATAACTAAATAAAAAATCAGATAAAAGTGCATAAATTTCAATTGATCCTTCTAAAAAAATTATAAATATCAAATAGAAGAAAGAAAACGGTGATAACCCTTAAAATAAAAACCTAAGCAATTTATGATGAGGAAAAAAGTTGTAAAACCTAAATAACCTAGGTAATTACCAAAGGTTGTGAGGCAAAAAAAAAAGGAGAAAAATGGAGGATGAGAGGAACAAGATGTGATAAGAAAAGTCATAAAGTACATTTCAATTACTAGGCTCTACAACTAATTTAAAATAATTAATTTGCTTACTATTGTTGATAAAATGATAATGTGGAACGTTTGGCTCGACTTGCACATATTATAGCAGCTCTTACAGTGCCTGCTAAAATATTACTTTCAATAATAGCTTCATCAAATAAAACCCCAAAGTATGGAACCTAAAACATGAAATGAAGAATATTTTTTATTTAACATATAAAAGGTGTCCATAAAATGGAGAATCAAACTAAATGAGGTCATGGGGAAAGTCATTTCCAATCAAAATAATCACACATATGAATTTATTTAATTGTTGATGTTTCAAAAGTTGTTTTAATTTGTGTATATTTAAAAAAGTAGTTGTTTGACTGTTTTTTATGTCTGAAAAGTACACTTTAATTAGAGCAAGTCAAATAAAAACCAGGTTTTGTGAAATTTTTGTTTTGTTAAAAAAATTTGTGATTTTTCAGCATTACTGACAAAAACAAAATGACAGAAAGTTAACAAAGTATTAGTAAAAGTTGTTGATTTAATGCAGGTTCTAAAATGGTATAAAACAGAGTTGTCAAATATATAAATTACAAAACTTTTAAAGCCTTAACAATTGGATTATGAAACATGGTTGTTTTTATTGAAAATAATCTACCTCATCTAGTCTATAGGGTTTCAAATAAGCTTATGATAATGTAAAATCTTACCTCGGGCTTACAATTAATGGTGATTCTATTTAAATTATTTCCTAATGGATAAATAGTTATAAGTATATCACAGAATTCTGTTGGAATAATATCTCTTCTATAATCTCTTGTATGCTCTGACCAGACAATATGAACTTCGTCGTTTCCCAAATGACGAGTCTACAAATTCAAAATTTTGAAGAATTTTCAATATACATATCTATATTTAAAATAATTAACAAACCTTATGTAATACTGCTTCCGGATTATCACCTGGCATTCTTGTAGCCACATGAAAAATAGCTTCAAGAAAACTTGTGGCCACATATGGAGCCGTTAATCCAGTTGATCCTTGGCGTTGCAAACCACCTAAAAATCCTGTATGACCCTCTAATTCAATCTCCCATGCTAAGGCTGCTAAAAATTGTTCATAAGCAACACTCCCTCCTTGATTTGATAAAATAGAATTTTTATCTTCTTGACCTGGCGCCACGTAAATTACGGCAACCTAAAATAGCGTTAAAAAAATTAAATATTTAGAAAAATATATGATTGTTGTACTTTGTGTGTTTCTCTACATCGCTGTGTGTCCAAATTTCTTAATTCCCTTAAAAGGCGTTCATTTTTTTTTAATAAATGTAAATGTTTTCTACGCTCCCAACCAGCCAATCCTAGTTGTGAGAAAAGTAACCTGCATTGTTGAAAAGCTCCAAGTTCTTCCGAATTGGTGGAGCCTAAATTTTGCAAATTAAATTTTAAACATTTGATTAAAATTATAGTATTTACCCAAATTTTCATAACTGGGGCTGACTGAACCACTTGCCCTACTACTTGGTCTACTCGCTGGTTGCCCTAACATTGCCTCTGTTGTTTGCATAATCTTCGTTTGTTCAATTTCAATATTTCTTTCACTTATTACAGACCCTATGGCTTCAGCTTCCAATTCCATTGAAATAGGTGGTAAAGTGGGTTCATTTAATTTTCGTTCAAAATGTTCCAAACATTCTGGACTAGTATGACCCAAATATTGCAACAACTATGATATAAAAACAAATAAATAAAAAACACATAATGTTTACCTCACAACAAAATAATGTTTAACTTACATCATCAAGTTGATCTAAATCAGGTGCAGCATTTTGAACGTTAGGTAAAACATTAGGATTTCTATGACGCATAGCTCGCTGTTGCAGGTTAGTCTGAACGTTAGGAATTAAACTTTCAGGTTGAAATAAACTCATTGGGCCCCATTTACTTGATGTACTTGACATGCTTGCATCACTTGGTCTGTGCTCATCAACACAAGTGTAGGTTTCTGGAGTACGGTACAGTATTGAAGCATCCCAACTTGCTTTGCCTGAAAGATCCCTTAACAAAACTCGAACTTGCTTATTGGCAGTAGATAAACCCGCTGTTACTCCTCCACCTGGTAAATCTAATGCTGGTAGCTCAATTAAACTTGCAATCACAGCCGGTGTTAGCACAAACAACTTAAAAATTCCATTTGAATATACTTTAAGTTAATTCAAAAAGTTGGTTTTAAATACCTGTATGTTAGGAGCAGAAAAAATGTCAACTGATAATTCATCTGAATTAAGGTTGGGAACATCATCATGTTCGACGACTAATGAACTAAGTCTTGCAGCTCCTATGGCCATTGGAAAATGTCCCAAATGTGTTACTAAATGAGCTAAAACGGTTCGGGCACATAAAGTAATAGCCTGTTGGCATTGCTGATTTTTTGAAGGGGACACTGCAGAGGTTCCTTTATCTAAATTATCCAAAAGTATATTGGGATCAAAGTCATCTTGCATTTGGGTTAAACCACCACTTAAAGCAGAATTCATTGAACGCCCTTTAATTATTCTATGCAATACCTACAAATATTAATTAAATTTAAACAATGATGGATGAAAAAAGATTATAATTTTTACATTGAATACTAATAGAAGTAAACATGATCCCCTATTCTCACTATATTCGGATATTTCAGATAGCCTTAAAGGTCCTAACTTCATACACCATTCTCCCAAACATAATAATAATGCAGTACTTAAGGCTTTATCGGTTTCTCCTGCTGCAGAACCTAATGGGGCATGCAGAAATAGAGCATTGCATAAACTCCGAATTACAGAATCTGCCATTCGAGGATATTGAGTCCATAACAATGCAGCATGATCACAAAGTAGAAAAAGTGTATTACTGGCTAGTTGGGCTATTACTTTGTTGTTAAACTAGAATCAAAAAGTTTTACAAAACTTAACTAAGCTGGTTCAATTGCAGTTACCTTTAACGCTAATAAAATAACATTCATAGCATCTGTTATATTAGCATTATATATTTCATTTGATAGTTCTCGGTACACAAAATGCCCAAGTGCTGTAATAGCAATGCATCTAGCCATTCCAGTTGGTTCCCTTTTTCCTGCCCTTAATAAAATACTCACAATGTGTTCCTATAACAATTATATATTGAGTTAATAATGTATTGATTGCCCTAACTGCTAGAAACGAGACCAATGTTTATCTTGAATATGTGTGTGCTTAGAATACATATATCCTGTGTAAATGGATTAAAATTCAAATACAAATATTGGTACAAAATGCAATTTGTAATTACCCTTCAGATAACCATCAGTATTATATTTAAAAAGTTCAGTTTACCTTAACATCAGGGCATGGCATAATTAGGATTCCTTCATCAGGTTGCAGAACAGACAATTGTGATAATTTATCAGGCATACTTAGCAATCCAGCCAATATTGAAACAGCTTCAGTTCGTGGAGTTGCTTGAGACAAGTCAGAAGAATTTAAAACTGTGTTACATGCATGTATAAGATCTAGAAGAAGTAAAGATGAACCAGGCAATTGAAGTGATAAAAATCTAGGGCCCAAATATCGCAATCCAATGTTCAACACTGGCCTTGATGATCCACTTAAAGCTAGAAAAAAAAAAATTACACATATCAATTAAAAAAAGTTAAAATCTAAATACTATGTATTGATTCCAAATTACTATCAGGCACAATTTGATTTACAGGTGATACTTTTTGGTTTTTAAATAAACGGAACATTTTTTATATGCAAAAATTAAATACTAACTGATTTGATTATTAGTTTACATTTCCTGTTATCATAATTAGTGTTGTAAATAAATATGTTTGAATTCCCATTGGGATTTATGATTTGAAAAACATATCTTAATTGTACTATTAATTAGAGTACCACTGAAACCTGATTAACCACTTTTTTATACAAATAGCTTAATTATGTGTAATGATGTATAAGAGGCATAATGACAGATATTTGTTACAGTCTTTACTAAAAAATATTTGGATGACCAAATTTTGTTTTAAGTGGTTGAGCAAACAAACTAACCTAACCTAACTAGGGTTACATTAGCCTAGGGGCTAATAATATAACTGTGACTCAGAATAAAGTACTTTGAACTAGTTTTTATAATTAATTGAGCAACAAGCATATCATATTATGCACGGGCCTGAGTTTGCCTATTTTAAGATCATGCAATGCTTATATATTTGCCATAACCAAAGTAAATATATAGACTTATAACAAATAATATCGTTAATATAATGTCGCGCACAATTCTACACCGATGATTGATGACGTATATATTCGCATATCTATTTCCTATAAGGGGCATGCATTAATTCATTCATATCAAAGTAGTTATATAAATATAAGTTGTATACATTCTATGTTGGGTTTCATCAGTGCTAAAAGTTGCCATCTAGCATTTCCGGTGGGTAAAATAAATTATTAACTTGTTAATTCTAATCATAATAATAATAATAATAAGTACACAGTATACTGCATATATGCGCTAAACGTCAAAATGAAGAAACACCGACGTTGAAAAGGTTAATAAAAATGTTTTAATTGACTTACCAATATGTAAAGATCTGTAAAAGTGTGGCAAATAACTTCGATGCTGAGCATCACAAAATATAGTAACTGTACATAGCAGCCTTATAGCATGAATTTTTCCTGCTTCAAAATTTTGTGGAAGATTTAAAGCACCAAAACACCATGGTAAAATTAATGTTAAAGGTGGCACTAATTCCGGTGCTTGTGGTGTACTTTGATTGTCTGATGAAACTCCTTGATTTAATTTAATTTTAATCAATGTATCCATTAATTTAACTAAATAATCAAAGACTTGCGAATGCAATTTTGGATCTGTTATTTGATTAACATCACCTATAATTTAAAAATATTATTATCTTTATCATTGAATTAATAATTTAAGTCAAATACCTAAAGCTCCCAACATGCGGCGCCAAAGAATTACAGCAACATCAGGAAGCCAACCTCTGACAGAGCCTCCACAAATTACTCCCCGATGTTCACCTGACATGTCTTGTACATTACTTTCAGACGCTAAAACATCCAATTGAATTGGAGCATCTTTAATTGAAGTGCTTTCTAGTCCACTTGATGGGGCTGGACTAGGAGATCTTGTTCTATCAGTTGATTCAGTATCTTGGGTTCGAATATTATCTAATGAATGTGATCTTTGGCGGTGGCGTTGCTAAAATTATTTTATTTGGAATTAAAATTTTCTAATTTTTTGCATATTGACAGGGCCGGCTCAGAGGTTGGGACTTCGGTGATTTTTCCCGAGGCCCCGCGCTTTCATATTGCTGACAAATATTAGTAGCTAGGGCAAGTTTTTGACACCAAAGGGGCCCCCGCATATAATATTTTCCCGAGACCCCGCAAAACCCACAGCCGGTTCTGCTTATATAACTGACACTAAGCCTGCAGAGAATTAAAGATCCGTGCGAGGTCTGGTATCGTTCTAACTATATATCTCCAGGGATATGTAATTTTTATGTGGTACTTGACCTCCAGGGCATGTAGTATGTTTAAAAATAAAAAACACTTCTTCATATCTTTATACATTTGGTTAGTTTTAACCGAACTTTCCGCAAACTGTTTTTATTTCTAGTAATATTAATAATTTCACAACAATGAGTGCTTAAAATGTTAATTTTGAAAAAATAATTAAAAAGACTTATTTCCAAACAGTTTTGTACTTTCTATATTATTTTTTTAATAAACTTGATAGTTTTAGAAATATTTCCAAAAAAAAAACGAAAAATCTAACCAATAAACTACCACTTTACGGTTGGTGAACAGCCAAAAGTCACTGGAACCACCCAATTTTTTAAAAGCTTAAATATAAATTTTTATGTCAATTAGTTAAGCTGTCTGGGCTGTAGAGAGGAACAGACACAAAGACAGTCAGATTACTTCAAAAACAATTTTTTCTGAATTAGGGGAGCCGAAAACGGATATGTACGTAAAAATCTCGATTTCGAAAATTTTCGTGGTTACAATACTTATTTTTACTTCATAATAATGTTTTGAAATGGTGAAAATGTTCGAAATACCAATTTTCGACCCCTGTCATTCAAAAAAAGTTGGGTTACTCTCTTGTGAGAAGACCGCTGCCCTTGATGTTGGACATACATTTACATAATATCAGGGGCTTTACAAAAAACAATTTATATATATGCTGTTAAACATAATAGACATAATATAAAAAGTATGTAAATAATAACAAAAAAATCTAAAAATAGCATTATAAGAAAACTTTCTAATTTAAATATTTACCAGAAAATTTGCAATCTTTTTATTATGAAACATAACTAATTAATTAATTAATGGTATACTTTTTGGCTTAGATTTAGGAATTTGGCCAAGTACCAAGCCCAAAATAAATTTATACAATCAGATATTTTTTTACCTGATTTCGTGATGATGACCGTCGCTTAGCCAAATTGGTCTCACTGTAACTTCTGGAAATTCCACTTCTTACAAATTTAGTCACACTGATTCCGTCAGGGGCATTAGAATCTTGTCGACTTACTGTAGTATGATTAGATTCATTTCCTACAGTGTTGGTAATATTTTCAGTCTTACTAGTTCCCCTCCTTGTTTTTTTACTTTTCTGTTCAGAGAGTCTATCCAAAGGTAAATCTGTCAGGTCTAAATTATATACATGTCTAGCAAGAACCCTTGTTAAAGTTTCCAAAGTTTTTGCCCATTCTTTAATTAACTCTTCCCAATTTGTTAGGGACATTAACACATGTAAAAATCGATCCCATAAATCGCGACTTATTATCACATTCAAGTTCGCTTTAATCCATGTTACAATAAGTGTTTGAAATATAGCAGGAGCCAATTTTCCCCCTAAAGTAAGGACTTTTTTCTTCGGCGGAATTTCACCCAAAACCAAAGATGTTATTTGTAGAAGAACTACAAGTAATTGTTCCCAAGTGTTATTATCCATTCGAGTATGCATCACCATAAAGCGATAAATATTTAATACCCTTTTACAAGCATCAGTTTGTTCTTCAAGTAACGTGGGCAAATGTTGATTTACTTCCAACAAAAATACATTCGATGCGTGTGTCATAAAAAGTTGTAACATATTCTGGAATAATTTGCATAATTAAATAAATATTAACATAAATAAAAATTAATTTACTTGTAAACCAGCTCGAACTAATAAATTTTCTTTATGGATTGCCCCTAGATAAGAATCATTTCTTAATCGGCCATGTCGCATTCCATCCAGTATAACTTCTTCTTGATTTCTGGTCACTTCATCTGTAGGTTCTAACATGTATGGAGGTAAATCGGGGAGATTCATTTGTATTAAATCTTTGTACATTGCAATAGTTTTTCTTATGGCTATTTCATGGTTAAAATTTAAAAGAAACGCTTGTCTATACAATTCATGAATGAAATTAATATTATCTCTCGATGACCAAAGAACATCTCTAACTATTTGTGCAGCTAACTCCTCATCAGAAGGTGCTTTCAGTGTATTAATTGAAACATCTAAAATTAAAGTATGAAATAATCAATTTAATAATTATCAAACTATTCAAGAAACATAATAAAAAATTGTTATGGTGGCACATGGTGCTCTCTGTGCACCTGTAAAACACGTAAGTAACCGACTTCAAAACGCATGTCGAAGGTCGGTAATACTCCGCTGACGGCTCTAAAACCAAAGAGAGATCCGGTGCGGGTGTGTACTCGCTAGAAATGTCTAGGTTCTAGGACAATATGCAACGGTTCATTCAACTGAAATCGTTGAAATCACCCAGGAAACAAAAAAAATTTAACATTCAGAATGCAATAGCGTTCAAATTCTTACAGGCAGCAAAGCAACCATACTAGCTCCATACTAGTATTGGAATGCCTCAACACCCTGAAAGAGACAGCGCAGACAAATTCCATTAAACTATGCTGGATAAAAGGACACAGAAACTCAGAAGATAATAAATAGTAAGGTAGACAGGTTAACATGCAAGGGTTCCACACAAAGAACTCCATGCTTAAAGATAACAACCTAAATGTTGATGAAGAAAATGATGGGAAGACTCCTCAGCTTGCAAGCAGGCTAAAAGGGCAAAGAGCCCACCTTGCCTTTAAACAGCTGAGTGCTATTTGCGACAATGCTGAAAAAAACTATAACTTATAATAGGAATTCTTA
>JARJDX010105503.1:0-13221 GCA_030264735.1 Gymnusa sp. GC000175 | reverse complement strand
TTATTATGTATGTATTATGTAACATTTGAGTAAAGTATTTCACTTAAAATGTGCGGGTATTATCAATCAATCTTTGTATGGCGGGGCTTGAAAAAAGAACGATATGGCGCAACATACTTAGATCCATGCGCCACCTGGTAGCTGAGCGAGGGACTACGAGTTTCACGACACGTAAGAGACTCATGTCAAACAATAGAGTTTCCAGACCTGTTTATACGATCGTGACCAGGACCTATGGAGCAAGCCGTTTAAAAGGGTCATGTACAGAATCAAAATCTTATCCATAACTATACCATCTTTCCCGGATACCCTTCTCGGGAATATCCAACACTTGTTCCTAAAAAAAGCAAAGCCATAACGTAATATACAGTGGATAGGCACAGTAGATGAAATACCATTATAGCTGCATAAGAACCACTATATGCCCGCTCAATAATAAAAACGGGCAAATCACCTGGACCCGATTGTATGCAAACATCGCTTTACAAACAGCGATAACCTGACATTTTTCTGGATATGTATAATGCATTTCTAAAAAAGGAAGTCTCTTTGCAAAAGTGGAAGAGGCATAAGCTATCCTTAAAAAAAAAGAAGCCACCAGACGAACCGTCATCCTATCGGCCTATTTGTATCCTTGATTTACCCGGAAATATTTTGGGGAAAATTATATACGGTAGACTAAAGCAGAAAGCGGATTAAAACCTTTCTAAGTACCAATATGGTTATTAAAAGGGCCGATCTACTGTACATGCTATTGCTCTTATCGTGGGACTAGCAAATAAAGCTATCTCCGGAAGAAGTTAGAAACAAGGAATTAAGAAGTACTGCCTGATCTTCACACATGATATAAAAAATGCTCTTAATTCAGATTTAGTTAGTGGGACTGCATACTCAAGAAATTGAATAAGCTGGAAGTCTTGGAGTATTTAATAAGAATAATTGCAAGATATCTGTACAACCTACTGCTTTGTTTTGCTACAGACGATGAACAAGGTCACTGGGGTTGTACCCAAAGGCTTTGTTTTTGGAGCACTTCTCTGGAATATCATTTACAGAGACCTATTGCATCCTTCTCAAAACGTAACTTTGGGAGCTTTTGCTTACGATGTTGCGGTGAATAAAATAAAAGAAACTTTTAGAGAAAATAATAATGCGTTTTTGGCAACTTTGAAGATTATAGAGTGCTATATCGCCATAAGCTTAGCCGAGCATAAGACGGAAGCACTTCTGGTAACTGAAAGAAAAAAGGAAACCATGTCCCTTATGGTTGCAAAATACCAGATTTAATCTCAGCGCAGATGCTTGAGATATTACTAGATGCATGGCTAAACTTCAAGAAGCAAAAGTAAATAGGGCGTTATCAAGAATAATGCCAAACATTAAAAGACCAAGAAAAATCAGATTGCAACTTCTAGCAACTGATTTTACATCAGTATTGCTCTATGGGCTGAATTATTGCAGTGATCTCCTACCGCAGTACTATGTCATCAATTCCAATTCCGACAATAGACAATAGGGGTAGATTCCTTGTATCGTACATTGTTGCTAATTTACATCCTAGCCTAGCCGAAGACATTTAAATCTTAGGAGGTCTATAGACATACGGAACATAAAAGAATAATCTGGAACGAAAAACGGACTTACAGCCTGCAACAATGACAAAGAATGATTCGCTGAAGGGTTGGTAGTCGTACCGTTTAATACAATAATAGATTAATCAGACGTGCGACTAAAGAGCTCATATACTATCTAACTCAGCATTTATCTGGAGACTGATGCATATCTATACAGATTTATAAGAACTGCCTCTTCAGCATGTCCACACTGCCATGATGTATAAGAGGACGTGAAACACGTATTCTTCCACTGTAGGCATATAGCGCAACAATCTGCAAAAGCTAGTGTTTATTATTGTTAGGCAAATTATTTCCATCATATATTTTAAGAATAAAAATGTGCAATACTAATTGAATTGTGATCTGATTTCCTTTCTTGTAGCAAACTAATAAAATTCGTGTGTATGTGCTATTTTATTTAAGGTCGCAGCGATTGCTTTTTAAATATTTGATATTACGTTTTCTAGATTTAATAAAGTTGTTTAATTTATCAAAATGTCATGCAAAGTAAAGTGTGATGTTAGGTTAAGTAAATGTAAGTCATTTTAAGGTCATTTTTAGCCCAATATCCGAAGGCTTTTAACTAAGGTAAGAAATTTTAAAGTATCTCTTAACTGTTTAACAGCTTAAAGCAAATTTTAAATTTTAAGGTATTTTATAATTCTAACACTATCTTTATAATCAAGTAGAAATTAAAGACAGGAAACGATCTGCATGGTAAAAAATCTATTAAATATGAAGAGTTCAAGCAATTTTCCTATCTATAAAGTCAAAGCTCATCTGAAACTGTCTGCAACAACATAAGCAGCCAACTAAAAACAAACAGACTTAGCCTGATGTTGCTAACAGGCATCCATCATCTTACATTTATAGTTTGTTGAATATAGAATTCTCTTGATAACCTTTAATAATTTTGGTCTTGCTATTTTAGGAACTACTTATTTTTTATTTTCAGGATATACAATAATAGAAAACGAGCAAATCTGCTTGCAAAATATTAGGCAAAAACATTCAAGACTTTTTAAACCTTTAGAGGATAAACAATAAAAGACCAATAACAATAGAATCAGAAGAAGAGATAATTCGCCTTTCCAACACATTCTAATCTACTGTTTCTGGACAATTGTTTTATTATAGAATAAATCCCAAATAGTGCTTATTTTATCTATTGAAATGCTGAAAATTTTTACTTATCAAAGATTACATTGTCGAGTAAATTAAGTATGGAAATGAGGGCAGCATTTTTGAAGCTATACAACACATTTTATTATAATTTAATCGATACTTTACAGATAATTGTTTTCCATAGAAGAAAAATGATTATCATTTTAATTATTGACACGTTGAAATGTATAGGGTAAGTAATGGATGGATATAGGGGTATTAAATCATTGATCCATAAATTATAAAAGAAAAATATTCTCAATTATTTTAGAAGTAGCGCAATTCTCGAAAACGTTATTTAAAAATAATTAATATTTTTAATATTGAAAAAATCTAATAAAAATGTATTTTTTGAAAGAAATAGAATGAGAAAGTGGTAAAAAAAATAACTAAATAAAGCAATTGTTTATTAGGGATTTTTTTATCCTTTTTTGAATAACTTTTTGCAGATGCAAGTGTACAAATAACAAATGTTAGTGTTGCATATTAGCCTTTAATTTTGTCAATATTTTTTTATAATTTTAAATTTAATTGTTTGCGTTACATATAAATTTCTAGATCTTTCACTATGTCTGTTTGTTGTATTTGCTTACTATTTAAATTAACGGGCTGGCAGCTTTTTTTTTTCTCACAATAAATGTAACACACAATGATTTTAATTCATTTTCATGTTTGTATATAATATATGGTATGGCTCTCGTTCTTTTTAACACCTCATCGTTAAGTATGCAACGACGAGGTGTTACCCAAGGGTTGCGTGGCATTTGCCTCAGGATTCACATTTCGAATGCTTCCAACCTGTTAATAGATCTTATCTTTAGTATCCCCGTTTTACGTCCATGTAATATCAACGACCAAGCGCAAAATTTTTCCATTCGGTAGCGGATATTAAAGGGCAGGTTTCGGTTACATAAAAAAGTTTTAGATTTTAGGTATGCTTGCCGGTCTTTTTCTATTCTACTTTTAATTTTTGGTTGAAGGTGCCACAGGTGATTGACGATTGTGCCTAGGTAGTTAAATGTCTTTACTTGTTCAATCTTCGTATTTCCAATTTTTACGTTGGTCTTTGTGTAGTTACCCCTATTGACAACAATAAGTTTGTTTTTTTCAATGTTTATTTTTAAACTTTTTCTTGTCTCTGCTTCATTAATTTTATTTAAGAGTAGCTGTAGTTTCTGTTCAGTGTTTGCGGGAATTACCGTATTATCCGCATATCGGATATTACTTATGGCCTTACCATTGACTTTTATGCCTGCCTCAGTACATTCTAGGGCGTCTAAAAAGATATTCTTCGCGTACAAGTTAAAAAGCATTGGTGAGAGAATGCACCCTTGTCTCACGTAGTATCTCCACTTTTTCTGTGTATTGATGTTGGTCGATTAGTACACGCGCTTCTTTAGTCCAGTGGAGGTTCTAGATAATTCTTATATTCTTTTCATCCAGTCCAGCCTAATGTGGTTAGGTCAAGAGGATTTCATGGTTGACGTCTCGAACGCCTTTTTATAGTCAAGGAAGTAAAGAAATACGTCTTTTCGTTGATCTAGACAATTCTGTATAAGCTTGTTAAGAAAGAACACTGCCTCCCTGGTACCCACTCCGTTTTTAAAGCCAAATTGTGTTTTGACACTTAGCGATAGGATCCAGTCATTTGAAATTTGTCCCGTGTTGTATATGTCGCCTTAATTGCATAAAGTACTTCACTTCGTATGATTGGCGCAGCTGATAGATACTCGGCTGGGAGTGGAGTGGACGGTTTGTTTGGTCTTCGATCATCAAAGAGCTTCTTCGCATACTCTCTCCAAACTTTTTCTATGTCTTCTTTCTCGCTTATAAAAGTCCCGCTGTCATTTTTTAGCCGGGTGACATGCTTCTTTTTGACTACGCCTGAGATTTGTTTAATTTTCCTGTGAAGGCCAAATGAGTCCCCCTTTTCTTGCAGTTGTTTAATTTCCACGCAACGTTCTGTCATTCATTGCTCTTTTGCTTGCTTAATTTTCAGCTTGATTATCCCTTGGATGTTTTTATAGGCTGCGCTGTTTTACCATACTTTCTATTATTGCCGTTCTTCCATTAACTCTAAAATTTCTTCTGTCATCCGTTCATTATTTTTGCGAGGTTTTATTTCTTTTAAAATATGGTTGATATGCTGCTGATATGATGTTCTTTATTTTCTGACAGGTTTCTTCGCTGTTATTGTTACGTGCTATTGTTCTTATACCAGAGTTTATGTTGTTCTTATAGTTTTCCTTAAGACTTGTGTCTTGAAACAATGCTCTTGTGTTTATTGGCCCAGTTGACTTTGGTTTCTTGTTTTTCGCTAGCCCTAGTAGAACATTGGGGGGTTATGGTCAGATGACATATCTGCCTTTGGATAGGTAGTGTCTTTTGTGATCAGTTAAAATCAATCTGGTTTCGTATGATGTGGCAGAGTTTGACTTCCGGAGTTCTCCATGATTACAGTCTTCTTGCCAGTAGTTGGAACCAAGTCCCATTAAAAAAACTAAAATATTTTAAAGAAAAAATAAGGAACATCAGTTTGGTTTAAAAAAAAGGCACGCAACCTTGCTCTGTATAATGAGCAGTCTTCTAGGTTCTTACCTGCTTTTGGTGGAAGTTTAATTTGTGCTACTTTCCATTGGACTGAAAAATATTGTAGTCGCAGATATTGGTTTAATAAAAATGTCATAATTTGAACCGCCTTTTCGAGTTCTATAATTTTGCCAGATATCATTTCGTAACCAGGTGACTTCTTCACTTTTACATGTTTTTTAATTACCATCTTCTTTATCTGAAAACTCTTTTAAGGCCATTTTCATTTGAAGTGAAAAATCAATATAGCTTTTGATATCCCCCTTACCATGGTCACTCGTTTCAGATGAAAAAGAATGAAAAGCGGTTATCAGATCTTACGCAAATGCATCCTTTTTAGTTCTGACACATTCTTCATTAACTGTTTTTAAAGGTGGTATGGTTTGTTGTGGATGTATTTGTCATCCTTCCTAAGTTATAATTGGTAGCTTTAGTTGCACTTAGGTTTAATAGATATGGTATATACTCTGTTTTTTTTATTTTGCAGAATTTTTTGGTCCTCTTACTGCCTTGTTAAAATTAGCTTTAATTCTTAACTTAGTTTGCGTTTATTGTTAATCAAAATTTTGGATTGCATTGAAATATTTTGTGCAGTTAGTGTTTATTTTTGGGCTACTTTTGTATGCAGCTTTCTGTATTGCTTAATTAAAGTTATCTATAACAGTTTCAAAATCGTCTTTGCTTTTGAGAAAAATGTTTTCACTAAGGAGATTGTATACCATTTTTGCGTGCATCGTGACAGTAATTGAAATAATTGGTAAGCGATTAGATAACAGGTCAAAGGAATTTTTAGCGTTAAATTTATTTTTGTTTAAACCCTTTATTACGCAGAAATCTATTAAGTCGGGAGTTTTGCGTCTATCTGTTGGCCAGTAATTATTCCCTCTTCTTTTGGGCGGTCGTATTAGATCTGGATATTTAGCATCTTCACCTGCTAAAACTCTATTGCATAATTTTTTAAAAGTATCGCAGTATTGGGTGTATTTATATTATGGTTTGATGAGCTGTTTATTTTGCTTATAGAAATTGGTCCTATCCAATCTTCTACCACTACATTTGTTGATTGTAGGTATTCGTAATTAAACTTTTAGTTTTTTTAATGTTTTATTTTGCTTGCTTGCTGTGCCTCCATAAGCAGCTTTTTTAATTTTTCTTTCTTATTTTTCTTTCCGTTTCTCCTTTATCACTTATTTCTTCAGCGAGGCTGCTGTATGAGTTTGATGTTTTGCCAGCCAATGGTCATTTAAAAATGTTTGCTTCTTGGCTGTATTTAGTATACCTGGACTTTCTCTTTGCCTTTTTTATGAGCTTCGGTCCACTCCCTTCTTTGTAAATAAGAGAGCTGGAATGTTGTATTTGGGTTCTGCATAGTTCCTTTTACGGGAATATATACCTAGCGTCTAGTTTTTTCTCAGTGCTAGTCAAAAATGTATTTTTGATTGAAACTATATTTTTGATTTATACATTTTTGGTTGCATAAAAAGCAATATACAATATACAACTCTGGAACATGCATTACCTAATTTTTTATGAACATGTATGGAATATTTTGAAATACAACTGCTCGCGACAATGGTTAATCGAGTACTAATGTCAATATAGAAAATTACATATGTTATCAGTTTGAAATAATTAATTTGTTATTTTTTCTGTGATTAAACACATTCTATTTTTTCTATGCCAAAATAAAAAATATTTAATCATGTAAAAAAAGAACAATTTAATTACTTCAAACGGAAAACAGATACAATTATACATAGATTACTACTACACTTTCTTTAAGTACACATACATGTAGTTGTAAAAAGAAACGATCACTGCGCTCTATTTGTGAGCAATTTCAATCAAGCATATCTCCATTACGTTAGAAAGTAATACGATTTTGCTATTGAAACTTTTAACAATACCCGGCGAACGGTTTTAGCTTCCGGAACCTACACACACTTAAATGTATTTCAATTACTTTAAAATGTGCTTAGAAAATCCCACAACACATTCGACATTTTACACTAATGCATATTGATTTTTTAGAGTCGTAAATATTAAAATCAAACATTAGTTTTAAACTCATTTTGCGTAATCTAGAAGAAATCTTACACACATATTTTGTATCGTAATAAAAAAATAGGTAGTTTAATATCCCGGTATACATTTTTCAACACGAATTAAAAATAAATTAGAACTTCAATTTCTCAGAAGAAAATCAATATCAGTCAGTTTGAAAAACTCGTTCACAACCAAGGGAAAAATCAAATTTACGTATTAAACAAAATAAGAGTAATTTGTTAACATTTTGTTTGCAAAATTTGCTTATGAATATAAATTGTGTAATTTATTTTAATAGTTTTAATTTCTAAAAGTTTTATGCATTGAGCATTTTATTAAAACAGTTTTAAAATCGTATAAAATTTATAATTAAATAACTGTAGCGAACATACTGTCTATTATTCTGTAAATAACCAATTATTGATAACGAAATTCGTGCAAAAAATTATCTATACTAGTATTTCCATTTTGGTCTTGAAGCTACTGAATTGTATTAATATTTATAAACTTATTGAATATTAAATATAAAAAATAACTAGTTTATATATGTACCTTCCAATATTATAGGATTATGCGCATTACGTTGGTATTAACGCATGATTAAGGTAATTAATTACACGTAATACTGCGCTATTATATAACGATGTATAGACTCGTAATGTGCTGGGGTTGTTCTAATAGAGATGACACAACTGCAAGTTGATATGTAACTAATTATTGGAACATTCTGCTGTAGATCTAGATTTTATCATTACCTCATTAATTATGTTTCATCTGTTCTCCAAGTATATAACATTTTATTGTACAGTAAGATTACCCACCCCATCTTTGCTGGTTTTCATGACTTGTTAAATTACTAAAAAAAATAAATATATTTTACTATTTTGGTGAAGGATTTTTTTGGTTTTCTAAATTCCTTATCAGATTTGGATTTTAAATTATAATATAAGTAATTACATTTTAAAAGAAGGTTTGTTTGTAAATAGAATAATTTTCTTAAAATTAAGTTAATTTTGATTTTGCTTAGTATCTAGTTCTAAAAGATAAATGGCATCAGCAATTATAATGCAATGAAAAAGAAAAAAAATTTCGGGGTTTAAATATTTGCATCCAGCCTAAGAAAATCAAACTCCGTAGAATTTTTTAATTTATTAGAATACTTTTTAGATTTTATATTTTTAAATAATTGTTAGATTTATTTATCAACCAATTTTATTTGCTTGTTATGTGCGTATTCTAATGGTAGATTGGCACATGGTACTACATTGAAAAAAATACTAAAATATTTTACAAACTAAATCATACATGCGTTACAATTATTGAAAATCTGAATTACGGCCAAGTAGTAAAATAAAATAAAACCTTACCCGCCTAAATTAAGAAAAGTTAGCCACGCTTTTATGCAAAATTTTGCGTTAAAAGAACATGCTGCCATAAGTCAATCCGCCTCAAAACACGAGCTACCACTTATGATAATCGCAAAACAAAAGATTTTTAGCCGGTACGGAAACAAATTTATGTATACTCATTTAATAGCTAGAAAGATGTTACGCGATCAAAGTGGAACAATAAGAGGAAGGTGCAAAATTAAAGACATAGGTAAAAGGAGAAAGAAGAAGATTCAGATTTGAACTTATTCCAAGATTGTTGTATGGCCTCCAAACCCTAAGAATAACTGGCGATACTCTAAGAACAGCAGACAAGATAGTTAAAAGAGCTGTCAAGAAGATTCTTCATCTAAACATACATACAACCGATCATCTGCTTCATGCCGATATAAGGGATGGTGGACTAGCTATCACCAACCTAAGAAGCCTTATTCCTCTTATATTGACCCAAAGATTGGAGAAGATTACTGACGCACCGCTAGACGATCCGTTAGCCACGTTCAACAATGACGACATCTTCTTCAAGAACTTCAAATGGTAACGAAATTGAAATGCAAAGTCACGCCAGATCAAGAAAAAAGACATCTGGTGTCAATTAGTCCCAAGGTCTGGAAACGTTTACGGACGGTAAAGCCTGCAGATCCTGGATCTATGCACCTCCATCTATGTGGTCGGGACTTATTCAAAGAATGGGGGACAACAGACTTCCTTTAATTGCAATGGATAACATACCTAGCACAAAGAGACCGCCAGGCCGGCCACCTAAGTCCTGGAAGAGCAGCTGGCAATCAAAGTCAACAAAGGTGTAACCAAAAATAAACAGGTCTAAAGATCTACTAAAAGAGAAGAGGAAGAAGAAGAAGAAGCATTTGATACGCAAAAAAATTATATAAATGCATACACCCATTGTCACCAATTGAAGATTACCTACCGAACTACTTAATAATATTATTTTGACATAGCAAATAATCAAAGATAAACAAAACGTAATATAAAGATGGAGATTATATTACTAGCAAATTCTATACAAAATGCAAAATTAAGAGCAAAAAAGCTACCAAAGAAAAAAATTAAAGATACAGATGGCAATGGTAATTCGTAGCACTTTAAAAAATAAGCAAAAGTCTACAGAATGATAAATCGCAATTAGCAGATGATAAAATTATTGCATAAATAAAATTAAAAAAATGTGAAAATAAGAAATAAATTAATTGCATCCTAATGCTATTGCCTTTCCCTCTCAAAATTTATTGAAATTCCAGAATTATAGAGATAAGAACTTAAGTAGATTTAGGTATGATAAAAGTATATAAGACGACATATTCACTACATAATCACAATTACCCAAATAACCCAGCAAGAAAATAGAGCCTTTTATAAGTTTAGATTCTATAGAAGGTGTACCAACTAAAATTTGACAGCATTGCAGCTTGCCATCTCATTTTATGTTCAGATGTTAAGAAATTGCTAAAATAAGTTAATTACAGTTACGGTAAACAACACTTTATCTCAGTTTCCACTTTTTAACTTTATCACTGTAGACATCCAGAGACACCCTAGTAAAAGTCATAAATATCACAGGGAGTTGAGAAAAACTAAGATAAAAATAGCAATCAATGCATATTAAAGAATTATTGCCTACTCCCAAGTACAATCCAGTAAAACAATCGATTTTCAAGGTATCGCCCACATTCCTAGGTATTATTTTATTGCACCTTAGTTATCCCTCAAAAGTCTAAACATTGCACATTAAAAGAAAATTGATGAAAATTAAAAAAATTATTGAGGGCTATATACAAAAAGCTTGAACATTATGTGCCACTGGACTTCATTTACCATTAATAGTTTTTGAGCTATGGATAAAGAAAAAATGAGGGTGTGGTCATCAAACGACTTTCATTTACGAATATAAAACATATTTGTTACTTTTAATAGAAACATAACTATATTTCATTAATTATTAGCCAATTACATTGACAGTATGACTCTGCAACTTCATTTTGTTAAAACGAATGTTGGCAATAACGCCGATAATGATATTCGTCACTTTTGACCAATATATATTATAACATTAATTGTCAGCTGATTATAATAACAGTATGTCTGTGCTACTTAATGGGAATAAATTCTGAAGAAAGTGAAAGAAACAAAATTTGTTGCAAGTTTGTACTCCTATATTAATTTCATAAACTTGAACAGGACACACATAGGCAGGCAGACATCACTTCAAAATAATTTTTTTCTGAATGAGGGAAGTCGAAAACGGATATTTCCACAAAAATCTCGATTTCGAAAATTTTCGTGATTACTATATTTTCATTTACTTTGTAAAAAACTGTGATAATATTATTTCTCGAAATCTAAACATAAACTAAGATATCAAATTGTTATATTTTATAGAGAAAGTATTTTACGGAGCAATACAGTAGCGACTCCTAAGTACCGATCAATACAGTACAAGAAATAGAGAAGTCAATAGCAAACTATATAAATATATCCAAAAGCAACATTAAACATGTAATTAGCAGCAGTGTAAAACTTAAAATATTTATAACCTCATATGGTTAATGACCAGCGAGATTCCTCTTAAGCAAAATGCTTATAAATTACAAAAACTAAATTTCGTAACGAGCCTTTACAGATAACATTTTATTATTGGCAAGTAGTAAGGGGGTTTTTCAAAAGATTTTAATATGCATGTTGATCACATCCTGAAGGTACTTAAGTCCTAGCAATCTGAACTCGTCGACGGAATTAACCATATTTCATTAATTTTCAGCTATTTATAATGATAAAGTATCTCTGCACCTTAATGGAAATAATTTCAATAAAAATGTTGCTTCGCAATTAAAAACGATGAGTTCCTCATTTTGAAAAATAGTAAAAATAAAATATGATACAAATTAAATTCTAAACAATTTTGTAGTTATATGTGTTTTTCATAAACTTGATAGTTTTGAAAAATTTGCAAAAAAACCGAAAATAACTTAACCAATAATCTACCACTTCACGATTAGTTGATTTAAGCCAAAAGTTACTGTGATCTCACAATTTTTGTTAATAGCTTAAATATGATAATTAGTTTAGAATTTAGACTTTCGCGACTGAGGTCGATGTAAGTTTTCTTACTTTCGGGTTTAAGTCGCGTATTTTTGTAACGTTGGCAACAACCAATAAAAATACGCGACTTAAACCCGAAAGTAAGAAAACTTACATGATAATTAGTAGTTTTTAATTAATTTTACCTTATAAATGGAATCCTAAATGTTTATGTTTATTTAAATAGACTGACACTTCACGTTAAAATGTATTATTGTTATTTAAAATTATGTTTTAAAAGCGTTGGATTAGTTATTTATAGGATTATTTGTTTAAACTTTAAAGGAACAGTCAGTACACGTAAAAACCTTATTATTATCACTTAAACGCTATGAGTTAAAACCTAAAACATAAAATAATATGTTGTTGGTTAAAATATATTTAATAGATAAGTTAAAATGTATTATTAAAATATTATTCGCCCGATATGTTTCGGAATTGTGGCTTAAATATGAGACAGACACACATTTCGTAAAAATCGTAAGTTCAAAAACTTTCTTTTCTAATATCACATGAATAGTTTAACTGTAAGACGCTCCCACCGCCGAAATAGTTACAGACGAAATAAATTAAAACCTAAACCTAATGTTACATTGATGGTAATAAATAAAGTTTAAAACTAATATCGCATGTATGGTAAAAATGTAAAGGGTTCTCAGAGCCAAAATAAACTAAAATGAGAAAATTTAAATTATAAATTACTAAAGCGGTATAAATGATAAGTGTTTGTAGCCTCCAAAACTATACAATGATTTTCTAATATATAAAACTGATATCGCATTGACGGAGAGGGTGTAAAAGGCTTAATTACTAAAGCTTTGTTTTTGTGTGTAATTTACCTACATTTAATATGTTCTTTGTCGCAAATTTGATGTTGTCTTGTTTTAGGACCATCTTTAGTCATAAACAAAGAGGGTCCTAAAACAAGACAACATCAAATTTGCAGCATCATCGCGGCATGGCAGAGGGAATGGAACGGCTTTACTTACAACAAGCTTAAAGAAGTAAAGCCCACCGTTAATCCGTAGCCTTCGGTGGTCGCCCTAACGAGGAGGGACTGTGTGGTGCTCACCCGTCTTCGGGTGGGGCACACCAATCTTACCTCCTCACACCTTCTTTTGGGAGAAGCGCCACCGAACTGTCTTGTGAAGAAAGATTAACGGTGAAACACATCTTAGAGGAATGTGTGGAGTTCGCCGCACCTCGCGATCTCCACGGGCTCCATGAAAACGTAGCGGATATTTTGTCGAACAGAGCAGAGTCTATCAGGGCCCTTTTTCTCTTTCTCGAAGAGACGGGCCTAAAGACTAAGCTCTGAG
>JARJDX010105446.1:0-10172 GCA_030264735.1 Gymnusa sp. GC000175 | reverse complement strand
TACTGAGGATTTTCTGGCCAAAAACACTAAGCAATGAGGACTTGTGGCATCTTACGAACCAGCAGGAGATCCACTCCACTTGGCGATAAAGACCCGCAAATGGAAATGGATCGGACACACCTCGAGACGCGACGAAGGTATCATCTCCAGGCAAGCCTAACAATGGAACCCGCAAGGATCCCGTAGAAGAGGTCGCCCCGCAAGTACCTGGAGAAGAACAATCCAAAACGAAATCAAAAGCGCTGGCAAGACCAGGAAAGAAGTGAAATGCCTTGCTCAGAATAGAGTACGATGGAAAAAGTTTGTAGAGGCCCTATTCTCCGCGTAGGAGCTACAGGACATGATGATGATGATAACTTTGCTGGCAACATAACAATTCTTTTAGAAGACAAAGGCAGTCGTTAGAAGTACGCTTAAATAGCCTTAACAAAATATCAAAATATTTGCTGCCAATTAAAGTCAACGTAGAAACCTTTGGCACCCGATTTAAACCCGGATGCAGATAAGACTAAACACCTGAGAATATACCTTGGCCATTCGATAACACGGGGAAACCAAAATGGTTACCTTTAGGTGGTGACATAAATTAAAATGGACAATAAGTCCAAGTTGTTTCGAAAGAACAATCTATTAATTTATAAATGCATTCTGAAGTTCATTATTTTTGTTAATTTTGCCCCGAAATTTTTTAACCAACATAATAGATCATCTCAAAATAAATCAAGACAACCAAACGTGCAAATTGCTTAGAAGGATGGGCTGCGTTTGGTAATATGCGAGTTATTTTCAGATCCAACATCCCAATATGCCTCAAACATAATGCTTTTGATCAGTGCATACTACCAGTACTTACGTATGGAGCTGAGACGTTGACTCTAATACAGAAAACCGCTGAAAAAAATGAGGGTAGCTGAGAGAGTCATAAAACCGGTCGATGTTAGGGAAATCAAGATAGAGTGCCAAATAAAACCATAAGGTAGAGAACTGGCATAACCAATGTTATGGAAAGAATAGCACGGCTGAAGTGGAATTGGGCTGGTTATCTAGCAAGAACAACAGATGGGAGGTGGACGAGACAGATCCTTGAATGAAGACCTAGGACAAATGCCAACAGAAACAGAGAAAGGCCACAAATAAGATGAACTGACGACATTAAAAGGATCAGGGGAAACTGGATGAATGCGGCGAAAAACTGAATAGAATGGCGAGCACTACGGAAGGCTTATGTCCAGCAGTGGACGTCTAAGGCTGATAGGTGATGATGATGATGATGATGAATAGATCATAATTAATTAGTCAAAAACTTATAGAGCAAAAGATCGGAAGTGAGCATTAATTTCTTTGAAAATTAATATTTAATTTATTTTTTAAAATCTCACAAATGATTTTTCAGCGCTTATTGTTTGGTTGGTATAAAAAAGAAATTAATTATAATTTTTAAACCAATTGGGTTAATTACCCTAGTTAATTTAAAATTAAAAGTATCAATAGAAAAATAATTTTCATCTCTGTAATTATAAAAATTATTTTTATGAAATTACTTTTTCCCCATTTTAATGTTTATTAAACGATACTAATAAGATAAAGTACTGTAATCATAAAATAAATTAAGATTTGAGTAGAAATATATTTTTCAGGGTACAAAAATTGACCACAATCAAAAAATGTGGTGTGTAAGCAACACTTTTGTGGGCAAGGTTTCTAAAAATTTTTAAAGATTTGAGGAAATCAAGTACAAATTTTCGATTAGAACAAAAAACAAAAAAGTTTTTGAATTAGAAAAACAGCGTTTAAAAAAAATATTCAAAAAATTTAATTTTGTTTAAAAATTAATTTAGGTAATTATGCCCAAATTTAGTTGATATTTTTCAAATTCCTACCGTGTCAATTTTATTGCAAATATTACCCAACATACAACATTTATTGCTTGATAATGTACTGAGGTGGGGAAATCTCTCCAAGTTTTATTTAATTGCTAAAAACGTTTTTTTTTAACCATATACGAAATAAAAATCTATCTATAAATGTATATATGTATTTCAAACTCGTTCAATCGCTAATATTTGTATTTCTTTAAAAAGGTTTGAATCCATTTGCTAAAATTAAAATTATCTTTGTCCAATAAAAATAAATTCTTTAATAAAATCTTTTTAGTAATTTTTGTTTACCAATGAATAATATACATTTTTAAAATGGAGGCCCGACTTTACCAGTGTATTTCTTTATATTTTTATATCAAATTGCAGTTTTCCAAATTTCCACCGTATCGATTTTAATAAAATTTTCACCCATTTATAGAAAATTTGTTACTTAATAACATGCAGAACTACGAAAATGTTTCAATGTTTTATTAAATTGCTAAAAATGTTTGTTTCAAAATTTTTTAATTTTTTGTCATTTTTCTCGTGTCGATTTAAAAAAAATTTAATCCAATATAAAAAATTTATTGCTTAATAACATACTAAAATATAAAAATTAATTACCGTTTTATTTAATTGCTAAAAATGTGTGTTTAAAAAATAATTCACTTTGGCTCATTTTGATCTAAGCTCAAATTTAATTGATCCACCATCTCAATTTTAATATAACTTTCACCCAATGTAGAAAATTTATATGGGTGGTTGGGTAAAAACGTCCCATATTTGCCCATTATCGAAAGTCTTCTTTAGGTCTATCGGGCACATGAAGGTACATGAAAATATAGTAATCGCGAGCGGAAAGACTGCGGTCGTAAGCCCTTTATCGAAAAGGAAAAAAGTTAATTTAAATGTTTTATATTTTAATGTATGTATGTATTATTTTTTGTTATTTCTTTTTCCAATAAATTTAATTATTATTATTATGGTAATCGCGAAATTAAAGATTTTCAAAATCGAAATTTTTGCGGAAATCGTTTTCGACTGCCCTCATTCAGAATAAGTTGTTTTCGAAGTGGTGTCTGTCTGTGTTCGCCCTGCAGCCCAGACGGGCAAACTGATCAGCCTGGAAAAAATTATATTTAAGCTTTTACCAAAAATCCACCAACCGAAAGTGGTACTTTATTGGTTAGGTTTTCTGTTCTTTTGCAAATATTTCAAAAACTAACAAGTTTATGGAAAAAACATTTAAGTACAAAAGTGTTTAGAATTAAATTTGCAACAAATTTTGTAATTATCATTTTTTCAAAATTTAATATTTTAAGAAATCATCCTTGTTCGTTGCTAAGCAACGTTTTATTTAATTTATTTCCATCAAGTAGCAAAGACATACTGTCATTATAATCAGCATTTTTAATGAAATATGTTATATATCGGTCAAAAGTGACGGATGTCACTATTGAAAGTGGACCTACGCCCTGTAACTGTGAGGTACGTCCGCAAATTCCAACGTCAAAATACTATATAAATAATTTTTATTAGGAGATTGATACAGCAATCTGTTCCACAGATATTCAGCAGTAGCTTAAGAAGGTGAAGCAAAGGTCATACTTGGTATGTGCCTAGTGGTGATCAGTCTTATTTTTCTCAATTTATCAGGTCCTGAGATTCTTTTAAGTCTGTTTGGCGGTCCATAAGATCAGTCACTAATCCATTTGGATGGTTCTAAATATAATCCATTTAGGAGCCAGGGGTGGCCAACAAAAAGATCGCGAACGATCTGTCGATCGCGAAGTTAATTCTGTTTTTTTTTATTAGGAGATTGATACAGCAATCTGTTCCACAGATATTCAGCAGTAGCTTAAAAAGGTGAAGCGAAGGTCATGCTTGGTATGTGGTGGATCCTTATTTTTCTGAAATTAAGTTTTCAATTTATTACGTCCTAAGATTCTTTTAAGTCTGTTTGGCGGTTCATAAGATTTCTCACTAATCCATTTGGATGGTTCTAAATATTATCCCTTTAGGGGCTATAGCCTATACTAGGGGTGGCCAACAAGTAAATCGCAATCTATCCTTGATCGCGAAGTAAATTTTGTTTGATCTCCACTCTTAGCCGATAAGACAACTTCCGTTAGGTTACGAGTAAAACAAATTATTCAACACAATGGGTTTCACACGTAAGTATTTTGGCTCGTTAAATAATCATGTTATTTTTTACGTACATAGGTACGTACATAGGTATAAATATAGTTTGTATTTTATACCATCTTCCTCAATAACCCCCCATCCCCTGCCAGCCTATGACAATAAGTCGATCGCGACAATTTTTAGGATGAAAAGTAGATCTTATGTACCCATAAGTTGGCCACCCCTGGCCTATACTATAGGCTATAGGAGACTATTCTTTCTTGGATTTAACTTTTCATTGTCGGTATTTCCAGATCTTGGTGTAGTCTTTTGTTGCTTAGGCATTATAGAACATTGGCTCTTACACGAAGTGTCTTGTTTTGAAACCTTTAAAGCATCTCAACATTTGAGGATGCAACAGTATGCCCATATGGCTTCAAGGATGCACTTGTACAAAAGTTATTTGTTTGGCATAGGTAAATAAATATAGTTTGTATTTTATATCATCTTCCTCAATACAAAGCCCTTATCCCCCACGCCCGCCTATGAAAACAAGTCGATCGCGACACTTTATAGGATTAAAAGTAGATCTTATGTACCCAAAAGTTGGCCACCCCTAGCCTATACTATAGGAGACTATTCTTTCTTGGATTTAACTCTTCATAGTCGGTATTTCCAGATCTTGGTATAGTCTTAAGTTGCTTAGGCATTATAGAACATTGGCTCTTACATGAAGTGTCTTGTTTTGAAACCTTTAAAGTATTTTAACATTTAAGGATACAACAGTACGCCAAAGTTAAAGTCTACATACCCATATGGGTTCAAGGATACACTTGTTTGACATAAAGAGGTTGGATTTCTTATTTAAAACCTAATAAAGTTAGCGAACTTGTCTTCTCAGGGTTTTTCCTTTGTTAAATTTGTGCTTTTTTTCTAAGCGAATTTTTAGATATTTAGCTCTCCTCTAATAGAAGAACTTGTATGCTGTTAAATGTGGCTGGTGGACATAAGTGGTAAACGATTTGACTTAATTCATATTTATCCGCCAATCATGTAACTATTTGGCAATAATGTCCAGCCTGCTTTAGAGTTTCCTTCTAGCTTCCTCTGGGTTTCCATCAATTGCCATATCATCAGTGCCCGTGATCCTCTAGCTCATACTACATACAGCACACTACAAATCCCCTTCTGCACGGCGATCAGCTTGAACAAAAGATACAGCGTTGGGTCAAACACTCTGCCTGGATTTTGCATAGTTTTGATTTTTCCTCTCTTGTTTCATTAAAAAGTGCCTGTCTTCAAAATATACTAGAAAGATTATAGTCTAAAATACTCAGCTTGTTATCAGACGTACCATAGTATATTATTAAAAAAGATTACACCGTGACCCAGATATCCCGACAGTAAAGAAAAAAATCATCACCTACAAGAACCGAAAGACCCCAACCGATTGACGTCCAACCTCATGGAAGTGAGAATTTTACCCTTAAGATTAAAGAGAAAGAAAAACCCAATCCCCATCATTTAAAGACGGTAGCGTCACAGAAATCAATTTGCATACAGATTGCAATGCTATTTGTTAAAAAATATTTTATTAGTATTTAATCATAACTCTTGTAATAAAATAAATTTTAATAAATAATATTATTGATACAGAGTATCCCATAATAAGCAAATTTTCTTTATTAATGGATCGATTTATTTATTAATGGATCCACATATACTTATATGTATACCGCCGCAGCTTGCTTAAGAAATAATAAAGCATATGTATGCATGTCGGCTAAGTATTATTAATCATTTGCTATTATTAAATATTAAATAAATATTCTTTGCAAAAATATACATTCTTTAGAGTTTCTTAGTATATAGGGTGAGGAAAAAGTCTGCATAAGAGCTGTACGTTTTTTGCACTTTACAAAAAAAGTTTAATAATTTGCTGTTAAGGATTAGGTTTACTATTTGTTTTTGCTTCCTACTTTACCAAAAGTGCATGTGATTTTTGTTTTTTAAACGAAACCGTGCTGTTCATAGGCGTCGGCAGAGTTTTATGCAGAAGGGGGGCAAGAACGTGGACGTCGGGCAGACTTTTATGCAGGGATGGGGTCAAGACTATAAATTCTTTTTGTTGAGCCCTATACGCTTAGCGAACGTTGGCTATCATGTTGGCAATCACTTTATTGACCGCTGCTCTGAACAGCGACTCTATTGTTAATCCGAACCACTATCGCAGGTTCTTTAGCCAGGATTTTCTGATGACTATAAATTAGTAATTTTTTTTAGATCTTTAACAGTTTTAAAATGATTTCATCTATTTTACATGCAATTGCTTTCTTTCTATATCCTGCATATACCCATAAATCTTTTCACTTTTCATTGCGTGTTTATTTCTTCAAAAAATTATTCAAAAAGCTTTCATTTCAACGGATTCTACTCTATTAGCTTCCAGGCCCTAAAAAGATGATTGGTATCATAGCTTCGTAGATGTTTAACTTTGTTATTTGCTTACTCCACAGGATGCTGTTAACTATTTCTCTTTGCTTCTATAATTGTGGATTCCACTTCTTTCTCGTTGCTGCCTGTTTAAAAGCCTGCTGATTAAAATATATTTACACTCCCTGCATTATTTAATTTTCTGATTGTTTTTAATTTCCAGGTCTAAAGGTTCTGCCCTTATTGTGTTTTCTCTACATCGACTGCAATTCCCCACTTTTCATTTATTTTTTGCATATGTACTCCCTTCATTCAGACAGAGATTTAGTAAGCATGTAATGTAAAAGAATTTCTTTATGTCCATGAATGGACTTTATTTTTCTATTTCGTACCTTATTTCAACGTCTGATCGTTGAAAATTACGATGGGCACGAAAGGCTATACTAATTAGTGATAGAATTAATGTAAAAAATATTTACATACATGTGGAAAACATTATACATTTTTAATTGTGTATTTGGTTAGTTTTTAACATATTTAATAAAAGTATATGAATTTTTAGATTTTTCCCCTAAAACTAAAAACAAATGAAAGTAGTAGATTTTAAATAAAAATACCAAAAATAAAAAGTAAAATCAAATAAACAGAAACATAAAACCAGGCTATTAATAAACTTGATTGCTATAAACGTGTTTTATAGGATAAAATATTGAAGTACACTTTTTAAGGATACGCTTCTTATGGATTTTCTTTTTTTTTAAATAACATCCTCGACGAAATCATAGATAAAAACTAAAAGTATGAATATGTATAAGTATTTTTAGTAGTTTTAACTTACCATATAATTTCCCGATTTTTTATAAAAACTATAAAATAGTTTAAACGTTGATAATATAAACGTAAAGCAAAATATCTTTATATAAACTGCTTAGGGCCAATTTGATCCTGATATGAATTGTTTAAGAAGCAGAGAGTCAGGGACCTTCAGGCAGGATAAAAATCCAACACTTAAACACATTTTATCCTACTCTACCTACATTCTTTGCTATTAAAAATTTAAGCGGATAATTAGCATTCATTTAATGTTTCAGTACACATCCTATTGATACATCATTAATAAAATCGTAATGAAATTGATGTGATTATAACTGCTACCAAGAAATTTCTTTAATTGCAAAAAAAATATATTTATAAAAGAAATGCTAGATTTGATCATTTATTTTAACAGATGGTTTACGCAAATGATTGGTTTTATTATTGCAAGTGTTATAACTGTAAATTGAAAGTTAATTATGTTTTCATACTATGATGTGAATATGAATATGAAATGTGATTTCATTGTGAATATGAATTTGAAATTTAATAAATAATTTCTAGATGTGAATAAGAAATTTATTAAATAATAGCGAATATGAATATTTGATTAATGGAACGTTGAGTTATGCATGTTGTAAATTTATTCAGCAAAATTCTTGCTTTTAATAGATAATTCTGTTTGTAAAGGGTGTAATTCGTTCTGTTTATAAATGAAAATTTATACACGGGATTTCTATAATGGTTAAAATTTCTTAAGTGTTTTAGTAATGTGCTATATAGTCAGAATATCGGCAGTTTATTTTTAAACTTATAGTTAAACTTGTAAGTTTTTTCTTCCTAATGTATACCTCAATCAAGATTTGTTTTTCGTCAGTCTGTGCATGGTATTACTCATTAAATTTAATTAATTTAATGAGTAATAATAAATCTTACACGAGAATGAAAATGGACATGGTACATAATTGCAAAATTGTTTTACAAATAAATCCAAGCCAAACCCCAGATTTGCCTAATCGCTGATCTTTTTTCTAGAATTATACTTAAAGGGACCACAGATTATATATTAATTTTACTTAAGGAATCGTATTAATACTCACCAACTGTTGCTTATTAGACAGGGTATGATTTTATCCACATGTATGCTTATGATTCAATAAAGACAAAGTTTATTTATAAATAACTTATAATTTACCAAATCCGTAAAGCTGGTCAAAATCCGCCCAATAAGGCGAAGTCATATCGCCAAATTAGTCTTATCTTACTGATCAAAAAATTTTGTATGATCACATCCAATGCGGGACTCTAAAACAAAACCCGCTTTATGACCAGTAATTAACCTATCAATCTGGTAAAATTATAGTAGATAGTCTTACAACAATGCATAGATAAATGTGATTCAATTTAAAGAAATTTTGATGATGAATGTATAAATCTATCGTAGCTATTCAGAAGGGAATGCGACCACATGATCGTTGGAGGCAAAATTGCAACAGTGATTGCAAAAAGAAAGAGCAAAGATGGCAACAAAAAAAAGTCGAACAAGTGGATCCCTATCGAAGTTCTTGTCGCATACATCAAAAATATTACAACTATCCTACGTGATATAAACACTCAAAACCTAGAAAAAAAGGTAGATATATTATACCAGCAATGAAAATATATGAGGAAAGGCATCGCCCAAAGGTAGCAAGAAAAGACCAGATTCTTTCGGATAAAATAAAACGTCTTATACAGACAAGAAGACAATTCCAAAACAAGCATTAAACGTACAACGAAGAGCTTAGACTACCAAATATAAGCATATACACGGAAATTAGAAGAGATGCGCGTAAATATAAATCTGAGCGTACGTGATATAAACAATCAAAACCTGGAAACAACTGAGGTAGATATATTATACCAGCAATAAAAATAGATGAGGAAAAGCACCGCCCAAGGGTAACAAGAAAAAGCAGATTCACTCGGATAAAACAAAACGTCTTCTACAAGCAAGAAGAGACAAGCAGCAAACAAACAATTAAGAGCTAAGACTACTAAATAAAAGCATATATAAGGAAATCAGAAGAGATGCGTGTAAATATAAATCGGAGAAAATAACAAGGATGAGCAACCTAAAACTGTTATGACAAAAAATTTCCCTAGGACGAAATAACTTACCAACCAAAAATCGGGAAACAGAAAGTCCGGAGAGGGAGCCTGAGAAACGGCTACCACGTCCAAGGAAGGCAGAAGGAGCGCAAATTACTCACTCCTGGCACAGGGAGGTAGTGACGAAAAAAAACGATACGGGACTTATCCGAGACCCCTTAATCGGAATAAGTACCCTCTAAACCCTTTAATAAGGACCAATTAGAGGTCAAGTCTGGTCCAGTAGCCGCGGTAACGCCAGCTCTAATAGCGTATATTAAAGTTGTTGCGGTTAAAAAGCTCGTAGTCGAATCTGTGTCACGCATCGCCGGTTCATCGCTCGCGGTGTTCAACTGGGCGGGACGTCCTGCCGGTGGGTACCTCGGACTTGCTAGAGTTCGCTTCTGTCTCGTCCGAGGCCCAAAAACGTCGTTACACGGCGAGTGCGACTGCCATAGCAGTGCTCTTCACTGAGTGTCGAGGTGCGCCGGCACGTTTACTTTGAACAAATTAGAGTGCTTAAAGCAGGCCAAATATTGCCTGAATACTGTTTGCATGAAATAATGGAATAGGACCTCGGTTCTATTTTGTTGGTTTTCGGAACCCCGAGGTAATGGTTAGTAGGAACGGGTGGGGGCATTCGTATTGCGACGTTAGAGGTGAAATTCTTGGATCGTCGCAAGACGGACAGAAGCGAAAGCATTTGCCAAAAACGATTTCATTGATCAAGAACGAAAGTTAGAGGTTCGAAGGCGATCAGATACCGCCCTAGTTCTAACCATAAACGATGCCAGCTAGCGATCCGCCGACGTT
>JARJDX010105438.1:0-12585 GCA_030264735.1 Gymnusa sp. GC000175 | reverse complement strand
TTTTTATTGTATCTGTTATCGCTTTATTTATTTGTGAACACGTCATACTAACTCATATATTGTGGCGCACATTTATTGAGAAAAAAATTTAAGTTTTGATCCTCCTTCTTTAGGTTAAGCCATTCAACCATATTTTTTTTAAATGGAATAGTATACTTTCTTTATCATTTTTCAATTCCTTGGATATTTTTTTATTTTATTAAAACATGTTTTAACCCATCTCAAATAGTTTTTGATAAAATAAATATTTTTTAAATAAAATACAAACTTGATTTTATTACATAACCTCAATTTTTTATCATAATTTAAAAAAAAAAATAAAATTCAATTTGGTTAATATTAATAAAATACAATTTGGTTAATACATATTGAAATAATATTTTTTTTTTTTTTAATTATGATAAAAAATTGTGGTTATGTAATAACCGCAGCTTCGTGGCGATAATAACACACAGACATACAGACAAATACCACTTCGAAAATAACTTTTTTTAAATGTTAAGTCGAAAACGGATATTTCCACAAAAACCTTGATTTTGAAAATTTTCGTTATTACTATACTTTCAGTTACTTCGTAAATGGCGTGCGGGTTTTAGATTTGAAGAATCTTCTTTTTACCTTTCGAGACAACTTTGTGACAGCGGATCAAATAAGTGCCGTTCGTGAGGTAATACTGGAAAAAATAATTGATTAAAGATTGGTACTAAGGGATTTATAAAGCCTAAGTTCCAACAATTTTAACACAGGTCATGGGGGCTTGCGCTAACGTGCGCAGACCGTGCCACTGCCGACTGGCTCAAAAAGATCACAATGAAGCTGTGGTAGGAAGCCAAGTTAAGGATCCTGAAGAAGGCAGGCTTGTCTACTCCGAAATTATGATTGCCTACTTCCCGGACAGCCAGAAGAAAATAAGAAAATCCTTTCTCACATAGAGAAGCAAAAGGGTAAAAAGTGCTTAGGAGAAATTCCATAGGCTCCTATAGGTCACGTTGTCCGTGGATGTTCAGTCCGCCGGCAGTTGAAAAAGGCGGTTCGATGGTCAACTATGGCTTTGGCGAAATTGAGCTCAGAAAAAAAGGCTAGACACCAAAATGGCTAATCCCAAAACTGAACTAAGATCGGGAGAGTCCGAGATCAAAAGATCCATGCATAAGATGGCGGACCTCCGCTGTCTTCAACTAAATCTGCATAAAGACAGCTGTAAGTTGGTATTCAAAACCGACTGCATCAAACCAAGAGCAGTTCTTATGAAGAGTATTAACTTTATTCCAGAATTCACTACAGAGGATTTAGCCGCGGTGCTTGTTGAAGTCCCAACTAAGAAATCTAAGGGGCTTATTGTCATGGCATCAGGCTACTTTCCATGTAAACTGAATAATTCTCCACCAAAGGAAGTAAAACGACTCGTGGAGTGGTGTGGAAGAGAAAATAAGCACATTCTCCTGTCCTGTGATGCCAATGCTTAAAACATTGTCTGAGGCATCAAAAACACAAATGTTAGGGGTAAAGAACTACTTGTATTTCTAATTATTTACAATATTGAAATTACTAAAAGAGGTAGCGAACCCACCTTTGTGAATGCTATCAGTTTGTTTGTTAAACGCTATAATCCTCGTCAGGTTATAAATGAACGCTCAAAATTGACATTATCGTAAATCTGTAAGCTTAAAGCCCTTCAAAACTCTATGTACAGTTGGCAAATTTTTTGCATTTTTACAACAAGGGCTGGAAATCATTGCCCCCAAGCTGCAGGAGATATACAAAAACAGCTTCGCACTAAAGCTATGTACCTTATGAATGAAAGAAGGCCAGGGTGATATTTATCCCCAAAGCTAACCGGCGGCCAGCTGAGGAAGCAAAGTCCTATCGGCCGATCATCCTAACCTCATTTCTTCTCAAAATCATAAATAAAATATTGGGAATAACCACAACACCAGCGGAGCTCTCAAAGCAAACCCGCTTCAAAGGCAACAATATGCCAATCAACCTGGCAAATCCACAGAGGCTGCCCTCTGCGGGGTGCGGGTTGTATGTTTTTTCCATAAACTCGATATTTTTTTGAAATATTTGCAAAAAAACAAAAAACGAAAAACGTTACCAATAAACTACTACTCCGGTTTGTGAATTTCCGCCAAAATTAACTAGGCGCTTCCAATTTTTGTTAAAAGTTTAAATATGAATTTTTGCAGTGATATCTGGGAAACCTTGCCCGCAAAAACGCGCCACATCCACACAGACATTTTTTAATTTTGGTCAATTCTTGTTCAGGGGACCCTAAAAAATGTATTTCCACTAAAATCTCAATTATTTTTTTATCACGATTACAATACTTTATCTTACTATCGTATGAAAGTAATATCGTCGTCTGTTTATTATTAACTAGCTAGCATTACCCGTTATACACCCGGATTACGAGCATTTTTATTAGGCAAGAAATTCTTTGTAAACCACATTCTTGGAAATAAATATTTCTCCACGAATATCTAAAGTTGCATCTTCATTTAATAACATGAAGTGGATAACGCTACAAAGGTTACAATAGTTTAAATTACGCATACTGGAATGTACGACTGTACGTACAATATCGGTATGCCCCGTGCCCCGCCCCCATACATACAGGCTTGGCCAATAACTATACAGGCTTACAGGTACACACCATTAGTGCGTTATATTATAGATACAGATTTATAAAATTAGTAATTTGTCGAAAATAGTTTATTTTTATAAAAACGTGGGTAACATTAACAAATAATTAAAGCATGTAATTTCATTTGTTCACAAATAACAAAAAAAAAATAATACAATAACACAAATACTAGCTTTTTGGAATGCTTTAATTGGAGTCAAAATTCCAATTTTCATTGAAATTCCATTAATTCAAATAAACTTAGTCATCGCTTTAAATAATTGAACTTTAAATGCACATTTATTAATATTAGGTAGTAAACCCCAGTAACCTATAAAAAGTTACAAATAATACTCCATTAATACTGCCAGTTACAAAAAAAAACCAAATAAAGTCTAAAATTTACCGACTCCACCCGTTAAGTTAATAATTACTTTGATGCTAAATGAAAACTGAAAAAAAAAATTAACTAAATGCAATCAGTGCCATTGTGAAAGCATATTTTAGGAAAAGCTGCAGCAACGATTATTAGTTTCAGTAGGAATTGGGATGCCTCTACCAAACATAGTAAGCAATTGACATCGTACCCTAAAATAAGAAATTGAAGAAAATCGTTAAACGAGATAATAATAAGTTATACTTAGCACGAATATCACTTTGGTTTTGTACTTCTCCATCACAATTCCATAGACTTTTTTTATTAATAGCACGAAAACAAAATTCTTTAGCTTGGTGAATTTCAACGAATGGTAAGTCATTAACATCCTTCTCTTTACCGGTTAAACGCAATAAGAGTCTGACATTATTGAGCAATGAAGTGTGGTGTACAACCACTAAATGTACATTTCCATCACCCAAATGACTATGAGGTGCGATTCCATTTGGACTCCTCGCACATGCACAGCTTATATTAGCACCACTAACCATAAAATATTTGCCTTTAATTGTTTTCCAACTTAAATTCTCACCTTCTTTTAACTGTTCATGTTCATGTTCACATATCGAGGAACATTTTGAACAGTTTTCGTAACATTTGGTTTGAGGTGTTGCCTGTGTTTCAGACAGCATTGCTATTTCACCTATATAACCATTATTTGCAACAATTTTTTTAAAACCTGTATAAAAAATATAATAATTAAAATATACGCATCCCTCATATAACACGGTATTTGGGAAAGTCCATACTACTTTTTACTATCGAGTCTTTTGTACAAAAAGCCAAAAAATGTTCAAAGACTTGTCCTAAAAGTCATAAAATTTGCTCAGGGCAACTTCAAGGTAACCTAGATGGATCTGCTATCTTTTTCAATCAGTTAGATCCCTTCTCTTTTATCTTTCCTATTCAATTTTTCTTGACCAACTCTTTTTAACATCTCACCTATTTTTCTTTCTACTACAAACTACTGGAAATGTCGGAATTTAATGACAAGTTACTCCAGGAGGGTAAAGAAAATGTTTCGGAATCCTTTTCTGCTTGGCAGACACCCTCACGGATTCTGGAGGGGGAAAATTACGATAAAAAGCAATAATAAAACAACCTACGACGAGAACCAAGGTCTCGATCATGAGGCGGTAATGACATTGACACTGAAAACGAGAAATACCGCAAAAAAAAATAATATACACGCAAGAAATTTTCCACAATAGCTTAGCTTTTATTTCAGCCAACAGTTACTGTATAGGTGCAATCTTAATAACTGCAAATAAAACCAATAGTATAAAGTATAAGCTTTCACGACTTGAATCGATGTAAATTTGCTTACTCCCTATTCTCAAAGCGAAAAAGTCCGATAACTAAAGACCTTGTTCTAGTGTTTATAGAGCGAAAAACTAGTGGGAGTGAGAATGTAATGCAAATATTTCCCGGTAGGGCTGATTTTAAAACCCTGCTTTCGATTTAAGTTTTGGGGATTATTATAAATCAAAATAGCCTCGCATATCTAGCGTTTCTAATAATGAGAGGTTATAGATAATGACCTAACATTAGTGAAATAAATTGGATGACTTGTCTTGAAAGAATGTTAGGCTAGCGAAGAGCCGTTAGTGATGCTCTATTTTGCGCGTCCTAATTACTTTATCATATTTGAAAAACTATGGAAAAAAGAAAGGAGTATAAAAGTGCCTATAATTAAATTTGAAACAAATTCTGTTAACATTTTTTCAAAATTTTACATTTTAAAAACTGATAAAGTGGTAACCACATCAGATTTTTTGTTGTTTGGTCTCGTCAAAATATTTTAAACGACATTTAAGAACGCGCAATAGAACCTTATTGGGCGGTAGGCCTTGATCACATGAACGACATCAAAATTGATTAATGACAAACTTATGTACCGCAGAAAAACGCCAAGCAGATTTAAAGGAAAGACACTGCAGAACCTATCAAAGTGACTACTCAATTTAAGAAAGTTGAAGACGGATGCGCCACTGAGTATGACTTTGCCATTAGCTTATTAGCTGAATGTCCATGTGACAGATTGCTGTATCAAACTTCTAATAGAAAAGGTCATAAAATGTTCATAATTTATCCAAAATGTTTATAATTTGTGCAAAATCCTATTAAAAGCTTAAAAACTCATAACATCTTTCAAATTTCTTTAAAAAGTCATAAAATATTCCAAATATATTTAAAAAAAAAATCGTAAAATGTTAAAAACTTGTCCAAAACCTCAAAAAGTTTATAATTTCTTCAAAAACTCTTAAAATGTTCCAAAACCTCATAAAATATTTAAAATTTCTTTAAAAACTCATAAAATGTTTAAAATTTGTACAAAAAATCAAAATTATGTACGTGACATAGGTGATTATATATTATTTTTTTCGAGCAATATGGTGACGATTCTTGGTCCTGCATAACACAGCTTCACACTATTTAAAACTTTTTAGAAGCCCAATTACCGTATTATACGCGGGATATATTTAACAGGTAACAAATTAAGAGTGACCCAATTTTAAATGATAATAACAAAAAAAGTAATCACTTTGTTGTCATAATTTTAACTGACAAATATTCTGTTAGACCTTAAGTTTTTGTAATCAATGAATTTTCAGTATTTTATTAGAACCAATTCTATTATTTCATGCTAAAAAAAAAGTCCATATTTCCGAAACAAAAAATTAAATAATTTTTTGTAGATCGATTAAATATCTCTGGTAAAGTTAAATGGGTCGAGGCGATCCGAAAATTCGGTGAAAAACATTTTTGACCCCCACAGAAATGTATTTAGGAAAATTCCCTTTGGCAAATTAACGTACACGACTTGTGCGATATATCGCGATTTTTTGCAAAAAAAATTTACACTCCGTTTGACGTCGCGACGTTTTAAAGTTTAAAAAACAAATGACGATATATCCGAAATAGTAACTCTGATAATAAAAATATTAAACATTTTCCGGTAGATCTATAGAAAAGTCTTATGACTCAAAAACGTGCGATCCACTGATGTCAGTTTTATTTTTGATTTTGAAATATCCGTGGCCATGTGGAACGAAACAAAAGTGATCTAATTGATATAATAATGTGCAATAAGAATTTCGTATCTTAACTTATTTCCTTTTATGTTAATTTGGGTCACTGTTAATTTGTCAGCCAGAAAATAAAATTATTTTTTTACCTGAGTAGTCATATCTATAAGGTCCTAGCCATCTAAATCTATCACTATGATGAGCTACATCCCCTAAGTAACCATAACTAAGTACGCTTGCATATAATCTCAATAATTTATTTTCATCATAAACGGAAACCAAATCTAAACCTAATCGTTCACCCAAAATAATATGCAAAACACATGTTGGAATGTCTGTAGTGCCATGCATACAATAAGCAATTGTATCAGTGCTTCCACCTGGTATTATTCCAATCGGAATGGCAGGTTTTGGTAGCTCTACGTTTATATCATCCATGTCTAATTGATTTAAACGACATTCTCTCATGACTAGTCCATTAAATAGTTCCGAGAGAGTGCCGTCACCTCCTACGCACGCTACTGAGTCGAACATATCTAAACTATAATTAGTAACAAAATCTTTGATTTGATCTTTTCTTTGAGAAACATTCACAGTAACGTCTATTCCAGCTTTTTCGAACAGGGGTTTAGCAATTTTTTCATAAATTTTCATTGCTTTTCTTCGACCACCATATGGGTTTACAAATAATAACAAGTTTTTTGGACGGTTGAAACCTTAAATAAAATAATGTTTTTAAAACCATGATTGTAGAACCCATAGTGAATAAACCCAGAAAAATGGGTGAGAAACAAGATTTAAAGTGAAAATGGAGATTTCCAAAACTTACTCTGAGAAAGGGTAAGTAGTAATTATACTATTGTGTAATACAAAACGTATTTATTATGAAAATAATAATTAATTATTGTATAAACAATAATTACATTATTGTGTAAATAATAATAGACTTACTCAATAAATAATTTTGCAATGTTTTTACCCATGAAGATACTTGCATAGGATCTGTATGATTAAAAACGATATTGCAATATTTCAATGTATTCTTATTCCCTTTTTTAGCATAATGTATTATAAAACTATTAGGATCTAATATAGGATCATCTAGAGGATGTTTTGGATTGCGATAAATATGCTTTACAGCAATTATATTTTGTGCAGGTACAGTGTGTTGAGCTGAAAAGTTATAAAAATGTTTTATTATTTTCGGAGAGATTTAAAAAGCCAAGTTACATACCATAGGGAGGTTTTTCTCTGTCCCATATTAACTGATTCTGATGGAAAAAAACCTTGTAACGTTTTTTTTTGCTTATAAAAGTAGTTAGCAGCACAAATGATTGGATATCATCAAATTCTGCCATTATTTTTTAGTTATTAACACAACACAGCCATAAAGTATTAATTTTTTGTGTTAATTGACTTATGTTACTTAAATAAACAATTTACCGCTTTAGGCGTTTAATGAAAACTTGTTTTCATTACATCTTATGACTTTACACACAGTAGAAAGTAAAAATAAACAGATCAAGGAAAACAATATCAAGCGACAAGTTGCCAACTTTAAATTTTTTTATACAGGGTATTACAAATGGCCGATCGGAATCTACCAACAATCGCGGCAAGATTTAAAGTAGACTTTTCCTTTAAGGATGTAGAGGAGGTATATAAAAATAATACGAAACGAATAAAAATTTGGGAAAATATTCCTTACTCAATTCTAAAGCCAGTGTAAAAATTTTAAATCGATTGACTAAGCCGTTTAAAAGTTATAGCGTTGATTGATAATCAATATATCAATCAACGGTTATAGCAATTTAAAATTATCGTTTTTTTACAAGTGATCTTATGGAAAATCACTAGTATAATGAATTAAACACATTACAAATATACAATCAAATAGTACCAATCGTTTCAAATTTTTAGATTGGGTAATTTCGACTTCTTGGAACATATTTTGCATAGTTTTATTAATATTCACTAAACGGTTCTTAAAAAAATCATTCGAAAACCTCATTTTTTTCCGACAAATCTGTTAGCGTCCAAAAAGTTCTACAACGCTATAATCAGCCGCGAGCTAAAAACGTCACTATAATGCAACATGTATATATATATATACATGTCGATGCTATAATGTCAATAAATTCTATTTTTCTCTCAACTATGTAATAGGAAGGTATACCAAAAACACAAAGATGCCAACTAACAAAACCAACAGTGTTGTCACGTTTTCTGAGTTTTCGAGAATGCTGAAATATTATATTTAAAAATATTTATTATTAATAATTATCAAAAATAAATAATATTTAGATGTTTTAATTATTATTTTAGTAAAATTAAACATTTTATATTTACAAATAATAAAGTTTTAAATAATATATTTTTTGTCGTTAAGTTGAAATCAGGGCATTCTTATTTAATTACACATTTTTTCTACCTTTGTCTATATTTATTTCCTTTTCTATGCGCTGCCAAGCCGAAGTATACACGATTTTATAATTTTTAGCACTTTTGTCTCCGATCGTACCTCCCAAACATCCTTAATATTTGTACGTTTTTTAGTAGATTTCTTAAATTAGTGCAAAACAATTACTTTTTAGTTCTTTTTCAATACTTCAAAAATTTTCAAATCGATTTTTTTTGTTTTAAACTGGATCTTTTTAGCTACAAAATGAGCCATTTGGTTGCAAATTAAGGAAGTTATGAGTATTTTACTTTGCTTCAGTCTTCACTGAAAAAATCTTACGTTTTGGGGCTGAAATGTGGTTCAAATCGCTTATAACAAAGTTCTACCCCTAAGATGAGGGTATAAATTACGTAGCTTAGTTGGGTTGTGCGTTGCCTTCTAAGCTAAAGGTCCAAATCCTGGAAAATCATCATCGGAATTTTACAATCATGCCTCAGGATAACTTCCCCAATTTAGTAGTTCGGAACCCACAGTAGGTCCCTTGCTTTTGTGTAGTAGCCCTACAACAAGAGTGGAGAACGAATGCCGGTTTAAATAAGGCAGGAGCTGCTGCCACCACGACGCGCGCAACGAAATGGTGATCATTTAATAAACTAAGCATCGTTAGGATGATAATGCCGCGTAGGCTTGGTGGAATAACTACCACATAAGAAACAACCAAATACATAGCAATTCCAGAGTAAAGTTTATTCCTGAAAAGCCTGTTGAAAGGCGACGAAATTAAACAACTTATGAACATCTTGCTTACAATGAAAACAATTAAATTTCTTGAACTTTTAACACTAAAAGGCGAGATTGAACAACTAAAAAATTTAAATGACCCCCCCCCACCCACAGATCCGCCCTTGATATTGAGGTCTAAAAAACTTCACAAAATTTGCACTCAACCTAGGAATGTTCAATAGTTTCTGAACAACAAACTCTGCCTAAATTTGCTTCTACAAAATATATAGATTTTCATTGTTAAATGTAAAAACAGGAATATCAAAGGCCAAAACACAATGAAATTTTAAAGAACGCTTTTTTTACCCACTAATCACAAATATGCACATCACCTTTTAAAAAATTAATTAATTATCATAAGGTTGATGTTATAATTTATTTAAGAATATAAAAAAACGAAGAACTTAATATATCAATCAATTTATATTGAAATTATTATTTTACATTCATTTTTTTGGAACTTTCTTTTCTTTTGCAGCAACAGCCTTTGTGACATCATCTGGATTTTCAGCAGCATCTTTGACACGTTTCGCTCTAATTCCTACCAAACGAGCATCAGCACGAGCCTAAAACAAACGTAACAAATATTTATTAATTTTTTTTTATTATTTGCGATGGGTCAATGTTGGCTCTTCTCCAGGCTTAATTTTCTGTCTACTCCGACCCTGGTTAGCGCCAATAATAATTTTTTTTTATAATTGGTTTTCTTCAGGGATAAATAAATGCAAAATAGATTTTCAAGAGAGGTTTAGCGAACAATTTGACCTAACAAGTGGCCTGCTTTGCATTGTTTTCCATGAAAGGTATACCAACCTTGATTGATTTGTATAAGGTTAAAAAGTGATTTTTGCTCTCAATTAAATCTTAAAGCAATTTTTATCGACTTGTATAATTAATAATTAATACAATAAAATAAAATTTGTTTATGCAGACAGCTTTAGGCTTTGTATGCAGAGCCGGATTTTAGCAGAAGCGGGATAAAAAAATTTTGGGGCCCACTTTTCATTTGCGCTTTAGGCCCCCCTAACCCTAAATCCGGCCCTATTTGTATGCCACCCTTTAAAAATCTTATAACCGCATCCGCGACATCTCTATTAATGGACAAAACCTAGCAACTGTCACATATAAAATCCAGAGAGTTGGATGTCATACAATATGCAGCAATAAATATCAAGTCTTGCAAGTTATAGGAAAAAGAGAGAAAAATGAATTATGAAAAACCCAATAAATTGTTATTCAAGGCAGCAATTCAAATAGCAGTGATAATCACCAATCATAGTGCACCTATACAAAAAATTAAAAGTTAACTTACCTTTCTTAATGTTAGGAAAGGACTGAATTTCTTCTCATCGTCGGTTGGTACTCTAGCTTTAGTTCTGATAGCAGGTTGACGGATAGGCAATACTTCAGATTTCAACTGAGTTGCAACCTTGCATTTTTCTTCATCAGCTTCTCCTGTTCTTAATTTTTTATTATTTTGAGGGAACAAAATTAATTTGGAGCGATATTCTTTAAGACGTTGGGCATTTAATAGAATTGATTCTACAGACTTGTTGCGTCTGCGGTAATCAACAGAAATTCCAATTGAACGGGCAAATGCAGAATTTAATCCAGCGGACTAAAATAAATAAAATATGTTAAAAAAATACAAATTAGACCATAATTAATATACATGTTCGATTCAGATCGTTTACGCCCGCAGTACACTACCGCCCAGGCATGGCGAACGCTAGTGATAGGGATCGCTCGCAGTGGCTCATGAGCGCTCCAAATAAAGTCAGTTTTTTAACCACTAGTCAAAGAAAGCGAGAGCGTCCAGACCTTCGGCGAGGCTTAGTATACAAGTGTAATTTGTTTAATTTACGTTTAAATTGTTATTTTTAAAAAATTATGCCGTGACAACAAGGTGGTCATAAAGATCTTAGAACTTTATCAAAATGAACCTCTAATTTGAGATCCTATTAATTTTGTTTTTATTAAATATATAAACATAATTGTAGTACATGTACATGCTACGCAAACATTTATTTGAGCAGTGTAAATGATCGTTTTTACGTAACTCAAAGCAAGTCGTAGGTTGCCGCGTATTCGCATTCCATCTCTATATCGAATCTCTGGGCGGGATCAGATGCGAGCGAGCTCGGCGATAGTGTACTTACTGCAGGTATAACATGAGGCACATAGTTTGCTACTCTTTTGACTAATTATTTAATTCATGTCATGGCAACATTATTATACATATTTAAACCTTCATGAGTCACTATTATTTGAAAAATAAAAGTTTGTAGTTCATTAAATTTATTCCTAATTTGATAAAGCCCCCTCACAATTATTATTGAAAGCGTTATATTTATCAATAATATTGACCGCGAAAGAATGGACAAAATTTATCCACACTCCGGGCCGTCACGAGTATAAGCGGAGCCGTGTACGAAATGTTCTTGCGAGCCTTTATAGAGCCCCACACACCACGTAAACTATAATTCTAAGCACATATCAGTATAATATGTACCAAACTCCAGCAAACTGATGAACAAATATCTCACGTTCACTACGAACTTGACAGAATCCCGCAAACAGACAGAATAATTGTCATGAGTGATCTCAATGCGGGAGTAAAAGTCATAAATAAATATAAAAAGGTAAAATACGCGTACACACGCAGAGATTATTATGGAGCCAGTCGACTGGAAAAAAATACATACACGTGGCGTCAATGTCCAGTCCACTATTCAATCATCGCTCATACAGAGCCGGAGAACGACTAGCGTGTGTATTGTCCCATTTGCTAGTATGGAATGATGCGTCGACTCGACAATAAACGCTCCGTATGTACTAGTAGTAACAATGCGCACACAACTAGCTAAGAATCAATAACACATTCTATCCACACAAGAAAAACACAACATAGAATCACTGAAGAACAGGCCATGGAAGAAACTTGGGTAAAGGATTAAGAACACCAACACTACATCAAAAGAAACACTTGGAATACGCAAAATAAACATCAACAATACAAATAGGAAAAAAGTAATGGTTTACAAAAAAGGTTAAAAATAGATCCTCGCCAAAGAATAGAATGAAGCCCATTTGCGATATGGGAGGAGTGAAATACATAGGAGCAAGAAATATAATAAAAAGATATAGAACACGACTTTTATGGCTCAAAAAAATGTACAGCGCGACAAACAACTTCTTCTTAATCCAACCCTGCGAAAGGGTGTGGTGGCATCATGGTGCTCCAAGTGAGCGGACTGTTTGTCTCCATGCTTCTCTGTCTTGGGCTTGCTGGATAGTGTTATGCAGACCT
>JARJDX010105378.1:0-14335 GCA_030264735.1 Gymnusa sp. GC000175 | reverse complement strand
TACTCTCTATTCCAAAGAAGGCAACCAACTTCAAGAGCAAGTATTTTTAAGCTATGAGCTTCTGATTTTATATAACACGCAGAGCCGAAAGTCTTGAAAAGACTATATACCAAGGCAAATCAATGGGAAGGATATGACATGGTAGAGCACCGCAGCGGTGGATAGATATAACGTCCACTATCCTTGAAGAACCGCTTGAGAATGTGCTACATATAGCACAAGATAGTATGAAATGGAAGAGAATCATCCATGACCGAGTCCCAAACGAAGATTATGGCTAACCACAATACATCTTATTAGAGGTCATAATTATTGATGATGATGACACTTCACACAATTTGAAGACCCTTTGAAATAAATGTATAAACCTAGTGGCTTCATATGTGTATGGAGTTTCGCCCGGTAACACTAAGTGTCGTAGATAGAAGTTGGATCGAGATGACTACTTTTGGCTGCACGCACCACATCCTGGATAACTCTATTTATCCGGTCGAAGAAGGTAAGGGTTGTCTGATAAAGCGATTTGAAATTTAGTAAATACTCCTAATGCTCTACAGTGGTGTGTGTTACTTTCAACCGAAACGGCATTATTTGTTACGATTATTTTTGCATCAGTGATGTATCCGCTGGTAACTATTGTAGTCGAGTTTGTTGGTAAATATCCTGCCACATGGTTCGCAGTATAACCTTCCTTCTTCGTTGTTTACGTAAATTGTTACGTTGTTTTTATAAAAATTTTTGGTTTTATTTTCAAACGTATTTTATCATTTTCCAAAGAATTTTTGAAATACTTGAGCACATTTTTAAACAAATTTTTGCCACTCTAAAGCTTACTTTTATTATTTTTAAACAAATTTTTATCTTTTTCAACATTTTACTTTTGACATTTTAAAACGAATCTTATCATTCTATGGTAAATTTTTGAAATTTTTAAAAGTTTTTCACATTTTCTAGAAATTTTTGATATTTTTAAATAATATTTTTCTGATTTTGAATGTATATTTTCCATTTTATAAAAAATATTTACCATTCTCAACCGCATTTTTTGCGTTTAAATATGGATATTTTCATTTTAAAGCAAATTTTTAAAAAGTTTTGACATTTGTGAAAGAATTTTTACATTTCAATATGAGTTTTTGCCATTTTAAGGCATATTTTGAACATTTTCGAATATATAGATATATTAGCGTTTACATCTGAGTGATTTTCGCGTACATAGCGTTTTCAATGCAAAGTCCGTGACCTCGAACGAAAACACCAATTTGCAGCTAATCTTATTTTAATATTATATCACAATTTGTCTTGCGGAACCCCAAAATTATATTATGGAATATGGGAAAATCAGAAAAGGATGCTATAATTATCTAGTAGAAAAATTTTACATGCTCAATTTTATATGCATAGACTAAAGACACATCGTTATATTGCTTAATTATATTAAAACTAATCGATGAAAGTCAAACTGGACATAAAAATATCAAAAGAAAGGAGCATCAGACAGAAATTTGGCTAGGATGCGAACTGATCTTTACTGTGTATTCAAGAGAACCATTTAAGAAAGCATTCAAGGAGGTATCCTGCGAACGTCCAGATACAGTAAGCATTGTTAGATTAATAATAAGTCTATATTTTTAATCGTCCAGCATTCTTCAGCAAAATCGCAATTTTTACTAAAAAATATTGTAAAATTCTTTACAAACAACAAATTGGCTCTCGAATATATTTAAAATGTTTAAAAAATTATGTAAAACTCTCCTAAAATCCGGCAAATAACCAGTTTTTGATAATTAGTGAACAGAAATTACGCTAAAAATGTAAGTTTATTGTTAATTTTTGAAACTTGCCTTTTTTCACCATTTCAAAAATCAAAATTATTAGTGTTGTATAAAACAATTTTCCAAAGTCTAAACAACGAGTAAGTTGTTTGTAGTAAAATTTGTTAGCCCTAACCTATCTTAATCCGATTTCAACTAAACAGAAACGAATTTTAAATCGGCTTACGAATTTTTGAGATATTTAGAAAAAATTGTAAAATTACTAAATATTTTGGACAAAAGTTTGCTAAAACAAGTAAAAGCTGAGCAAAATCAAAAAAAAAAAAATTTTATAATTAAAATAACAAAGAAATATCTTAATTTAGTGAATGAAAAATATTCGACTAAAAATTACCATTAATTTTCAATGTAATAAAATTTTAAAAACATTAAATATATTTGTATGCATAACTTTAAAGACACCGCAAAGCGCAGCATTCTCATTCCAGATTTTTTATTTTAAAACAACATAATTTATCATTTCTCCAATCTTTTCCTCCCAGTGTTTTTCCACCTGTTTTTTTTCCTTGCAATGAATATAATCTTAAAATTGTAATAAAATAATTTTGTTTGAAACAAAGGGAAATGCTGGTAAATCAATACAAGGGTTGACTATTCAAGTAGTCACTACACCCTTATAACGCTAACCTACCTTAATCCATTTGTCTTTGTGTGTTCTGTCCCTAAGTAAATCCCATCCCCAGACCTCTCGTAAAATTAAATTCTCACCTGCTCAAGGAGGACTCTAGGCCGAGATAGAATAAACTTCTATCGTTATCGGTGGGGATTTCTCTTCTTTCACGAGATCTCGCTATTATTGGTGGGTATGGCTTTTCTAGCTGTGTTATGTTATTTGGAACGCCGTATTGAAATTGGAAATTCACCCCACACACTAGAGACTGTTTAATTCCTATTTTAATTGGTATTGCAATTCCAACGACTAGCTGAAACGTGATCAGTATATTTAGAATTAAATTAATTAATTTGAAGTATATTTACCGCAAAATTAACTAAATCAAGCGAAATATAAAAATCCCAGTTACAATTTTGGTTTTACATACCTTAAATATTCCACCTAAAGGATAAATAACGTATCTTTTATTTCTGCGCTGAGCCCCGTTTTCCGGCTTTGCTTGTTCAATTGCAAGGAACAGAAATAAAACGTATGTAAAGTTTATTCTGAAATAGAAAAAAGTGCATTTCGAGAAATTTAAATTGCATTAAAAATAATAAATGAAACGTACAACATGTTGAACCTGATTCAGATCTGGCATCGCGGGTTAAATTCACTGTTGACTGTGCTCACTAACTGTAATAAGTCACGAGCTAACAGTTTTGTAAGAAATAAAACGTCTGCTAAATATTTGCGTTTTCCTTTAGTACATTACATTTTTACTGCATGACTTGCTCTTAAATCTAATCTCATTTTTATTCAAATAGTTATCCCTGCCTTTTTGTTAAGCAAATTTACAGAAAATGTGTTTAATAATAACATTTGACACTTTGACATATTCAAGCAATTGAAATGCAAAAATTGTTTTCGGTGATAAATATCGTTTTAATATTTAAAGCATGTGGAGAATCTTTTTCGTCTTTCAATGATGATTACATTTCGATGGACGATTTGCCTCTTCAAGATGCTCGATTAGTCAGAGCAGATGTTCCCGAGTTTAATGTTTCGAATGTGACTACTGAAAATCCGTTTGTCGGACGGGGAAACAACAATGAACAAGATTGGTCATGGTTGGAGGATGCACTAAAAGATATCGCCTATTATTTAAGGTCACATAAATTCAATGAATTCGATAGAAGATACGAAACTGATGCAACTAAAGCTCAGAAGAGTTATTACTTGCATTTCCCAAAACCGCCTTTAAAAAGTTTACATTGGGAAGTACACAAATATTGCGACATATCATTCCTTTCCTGCGTCGAATACCTTTGGAAGCGCGTTAAAGCTGCCGATTTAAAGAGAATGGATGATACTGCGATTGTCATTCAGGAGCAACACTGGAAAGTTCCTGAGAATTCTATGCAAATAGATGCTGTAGAAATTGAATGTCAAAAGTTTAAAAAACGTGATGATATTTTGGCTAATCCTTTTCAAGGACCTCTTGAAAGATTTCAGTGGAGGACGACAGCTAGTTATTTTATGTGCTGGTATACAATGAACGATGTACAGGATTTGAGGCATTTAACTGAAAATTGCGATAATTTTGCAAGTTGTTTAGACCCAAGTTTAGGCTCAAGAAACCAGGATTTTAGGGCTAACGATGATTTACCATTTGCATGCGCTCTGTACAGCTTTTGTCCGGATCCCTGCTGTGGTAAGCGACGTGTAGGACAGGAGCAACTCTGTTGTGAATCTCCGGAAAATCCCTGCTTCTTCGTTAGTCCTTCAGGTCAGCGCAAATGTGTCTTGAATCGTAGAGAGAACACAAATTTTAAAGATATCGTCTTAAATCGCTGGAACGTTACTTGCAAATGTCCGCAGATGGGATACGTATGGGATTCCAGTTACGGAATATGTGTTGACATTGATGAGTGTTTATTGTCGACACATACTTGCGATAAAAAGCAAGGGGAAGCTTGTTTAAACACACCTGGGTCTTACAAATGTGTTTGCAAGTGGGGCTACTCATGGTACACGGAAACTGGAACGTGCAAACAAAACGGCGCCGCTGCCCTAATCAAATTAACCAATTTAAAAGAAAACAAAGCGGACGATACTCCAAGGGAAAAGTCTATATTCCGACGCCTATATAAAAGCATTTTCCGGAGCTCATCTCATATTCCACGCGGAAATTTAATGGATATATTGGTCGCATTCGTAATCATTTTATATTAATTTAAGCTTGCCCATAACAATTAAGCGGCAATATTAAATTTAATTTTCCATTAATATTAATAATAATAATATAATAAACGTGAGATAATTTGGTAAATGTCATTTGCAAATTAATTATCCCTTGTATAATTCAATTTTAAACAAAATTTTTATTTAGGTGACCTAATACATTATCCTTTACTCTCTTTAGCTAGATAGTGAGAACATAAATGCGTCCAGTCTGGAATAAGGCCAGTCAGATAAAGAATTAGAACGCTTGTCCTAAAACCACAAGCGATTCAGGTAACGGTTACTGCCACTAAAGTGTCTCATCTGCAATTCCCACTGATAAATCACCTTGCAATAAATTCACTCTTGATTCTATCTATCCCTCTTAATGAAGTATTTTATACACCACTGCCTTTCCGTTTAAGATTTTCTAATCTAAACTGCGTATTCTAATGAATATCAACGATTGAATGTTGCCAAGGAGAGTTTTGTCAATAGTTTATGTCAGGCAAATGTCAGCGTCTTGCGTTTTCGTAGCAATTTAAATTAAATAAAATGCAGTGTCCAGACTCCGAAGACTTCAAAAGAACATCCGATTTCTATAAGACATGTGCGCTTCCGAAAAGATTCGAGTATCCATCTTGGTTCCACGGTTACGGGCTGCATAGACAACCTTCCCTTCATCCTTTCTACCGAACTTCGTCCGATGAATACGGAAAGTAAATACATTATTCACAAAGGTACAAGATTTTTATTTAATTTGTTACGTCTCAAATATATTTTAGATTTCCTCCCACTGTCCATACCGTTTCTACATGCTTTTATCCAAGAAGCCAAGAGTTTACTAATCTTCTTTCTAAAACTGGAATGTACAGAAATTATTCACTAAATACTGGATTGGATCCGCAAATTATTTAGTGTTTTATTTCATTTTTTTTATTTAGTTTTGCCTTTTATATAAACGTTTACTAGAAAAAGGCATGCAATCACCTATTTGTTCTGGACCTTAATAATATTGCCAATGAAGATATTTTGATGAAATATGTGGTATCATTTTATAATAAATGAAATTAAATTTTTAAGCATTTTATTAACTTTTTTGATATTTTAGTGTTTTAGTGTAAGTTAAGTAGTTTATTAAAAAATGGGAGAGAACTAAATTTTATCTCTAAATAAAAAGGAAACAACCCAAAAAAATTTAAATTTAAATATTGAACAAATTATAACCAGGAGTGCTTTAGATTCCCTTTTTTAATATGTTTAATATTGTTTAATGCAACAAATTATTATAAAAAATTGTTTTATTAAATTTATAATTTTCAGTATTTATCCTTAACAAGCTATCGACTCAGCGCCATAGCCTTTCAGAGGTTTTTAATTTTAATCACTAAGAAAAATAGAAACCCAGTGCACGAGGATCTAATTCAATGTTTCGATTTAAAATACAAATTGCTACATGTGGCGTCATCTTGCAGAACACAGCTCAACTTTCATTATGAAACTTTCGATATAAAAAAGTAAAATATATCTCTACTCCCTTGTTTCATACCACTTATATTTATTAGATAAGTGGAGGTTATTAATTATAATAATCGTAGTTTTAATAATTTTAAAGAAATCTTTGCAGGCTGTAAAAAAAAACAGTGTAATGTAAACTTTCTATAGCTTTCTTAAACAGGTTTCTAATTTCATAAGGAAAATTATCGATTTTGAATAAATTTATGGAGACACCGAAAAGACAGAGGGAGTTGTAAGGCAGACAATCTAATCTGATTTAATATAATCAAGATTTACATGTCAAGGCAAGTTATAAATAGGCAAAATGAATTTACCAACTTTAACACCACCCAAAAAGTCTTATTGTGATCTAGCTTTTAACCCAAATGGCCAAAACATAAACCAAATTAGTCATATGTTGGTATAAAATTTATGAACAACGAAAAGGATCTTCTTCTTTCGTATGATTTAGTCTTTTCGTCTGACGCTGTTTAATGCTTCGGCGTATGTTGCCCACACCATTCATCTTGCTTTTTGTTTATTAACAGTTTTTTTCCAGGGCATTAGGCATTAGTTTTCTTAGATTTTGGTAGTCTAGAAGTATTGTAATCTTGTTTCGCCTGGGGTGTGCTTCCGTTTGTTAGAAAATTCGTTATGTTGTTTTGAGAGTTGAATAGTCTTCTCTGCCACGCTGATTGGACGGATTGGGAGAGTAGGGGTTCATCCGCTCTTTTGAAGATCAGACGCTGCTTATAGGGCGGCTGGATAGAACAAGGTTTACAATGTTTAGGTTGGGTAAGAGATATTTCTTTTCTCATAAAACAAGCCCATAATTGCTGGCCCGCATTTATTATTAGATAGTTTTTAAATTTAGTGTTATTTTACAAACTGTGTATCGGGCAATGAGTAAAATTTTTTGATAATTAGATGATAAATAAATCAGTCCATTGGCAGGGCCTCTTTTATAAATTATTGACCTATTAATAAATTCTTTGGTCAAATATTAAAGGGTTCCTTACGTATTTTTGAAAACATGTGGAAAAAATAAGTTCATTGGTACATTCTTCTTCTTGTTGTGCCTTATCCTCCTAGGACGTGGGCAATCAGCAACATTATCTGCACCTTGTCTGCTGCTTTTTGAAACAGCGTTTCTGTGGATTGTCCATACCACTCCCGTACATTTTTCACCCATGGTGTTCTTCTGCGGTCTGGACCTATCATCAATTTTGCCCTGTATGATGGTTTCTCGGTTTTAAAACGTTTTGCGATGTTGTCCGATTCCCGCTTTCCATTCTTCCCCTTATTCCCATTGTCCAACCTTTAGTTTCCTCTCGCTCATAGCTCTTGAAATTCCTAGCTCCCATTTTCTTCGGTCTGCCGCTTCTCCAATTTTTTTCAGTGGTCTTCATTCTAGGGCTAGTGTAGGTAATCTTGTTGGATGCATGCGCCGGACATGTCCATACCATATTAATTGTCAAGTTTGGATTACCTCGGTTATGTCTTCTTTGAGATCGATGTTTTTCCTTAGTACGTCATTCCTGATTTTATCTTGTTTGGATACCCGTAGTGATCTTCTTATAGCATTCATTTTCACTGCTATAGGTTTATTTTCCCATCTCTCAGCTGTTCTCCACGTTTCGCATTCGTAAAGTAGGTTGCTTTTAATCATTGTGTTGCATATATTTAGCTTTCTCTTTAAGTTGATATCTTTACTCTACATTAGTCTATTTAGCGCGTTAATTAGCTTTTTTGTTTGGTGTATTCGTTCTCTTACTTCTCTGGTGTCCGTTCCTGACTCGTGGAACCATGCGCCGAAATATTTGTACTCTTTAACCAGAGTAATTTGTCCGTGGCTCTTCAAGTCCAGAACTGCTTTTCCGCCAATGCACATATACTTGATCTTTTCTATGTTCATGGTCATTTCCTATCTTTTATAATCTTCTATAAGTTTATGGCGTATGTATCCACAAACAGCAGATGTAATTCTCCATAGGTATTACTTTTCTTTTCTATAATTTGTTTCAGGGTGAATAGGTTGGCGTTGCATGATCTTCCTGCTTGAAAACCTAACTGTTTATCTGATATATGGAGTTGTTCTTCTTCTATCAAGTCCCTTAGTATTCTGCTGAGGGTGCTGGTAACAGCTATGCCCCTATAATTCGACCATTCTTTTTTCGATCCCTTCTTATGTATTGATGTAATATGTGACTCCTTAGCTTCTTCAGAAGTTGGTTCTCCATTGACCCATTTTGTGAACAATGTGGCTAGTTCGGTATACAGCTTTTCCGTCCCGATTTTTATCAGCTTAGCTTGCAGTCCTCTTGGCACCGGTGCTTTATTGTTTTTAAGTTCTTTGGTTGCTTTCATTACTCTCTTCTTCGTTATTGTTATCCGTTTACCGTCGCCTCTTATTCTCCCCCGAGACATGTTTTGTTTGAATTCTATCCTTTCTTATGTAAGGAGATCTTTACACTTGTTTTATGATAATTTGGATTAAAGAATGTCCGGACCTGTTTGTTTTGAGTGTTTTTACAAATTTCCAGGCTTTGCTACTCTTACTTCCTCCAATGTATGTATTTATTTCCCTACACTTGTTGTCCCATAGCAGATTTTTGTTGTGATTAATTAGGTTTCTTACTTTTCTTTTTGCTTGTACTTAGATCTCTTTGTCTCTTACTTCCTTGGTCGGGATCCACCTTAAATATTTATTTTTTTTATCTTGTATTTTATTTTAATTTCTTTGCTCCACCACTGTTTTGTACTTTTTAGGTTTTCTCTTTTCCCTATTGTCTCTGCCGTAGCTTTTTTATGCATTGTATTATATCACTCTCTTTGTTTGTTTTGGGCTTTATATTTTCCAGTTTCTGATCCAGTCGCCTGTTATACAGAAATTTTATGCTATCTTGTAATAAGCTTGCGACGTTGTACACAGCTTGTTTTGCTGTTTAGGTTGTTTTTTGTACGGGTATGGTATTTATCATTTCTTAAAACGTGCCCGAAATACTGGAGCTTTCTTCTTTTGATGTTATTAAGAACTACGGCTTGTTTTTTTAAGCGTTGCAGTACTTCTGTATTTTTGATTCTGTCGGTCCAGAATATTTTGAGCATTTTTCGGTAGGCCCATATTTCGAACGCCTCAATATTTCTACACATGGCGTCTGTGATGGTCCAGGTCTCTACTTCATATAAAAGAACGCTCAATACGTAACATTAAAGTAGCTGAATACGCAGGTCAAATTTTAAGTGACGGCTAATAAGGATCTTCGACATCTTCCAGAATTCTGAATGTACTCCTTGCTTGTTAAATTCTACTTTGATCCTGACGGGTGTTTTCCCATTTATGTTCGATATTGTACCCTAGATATTTATATGTTGAGTCTCTCTCTACAGTTTTATTTTCAAATTAAAGAGTATCATCATTATCAACAATTGGGTATTTACTGATAACAAGCCATTTTATTTTCTTAATGGTTATTTGCAAGCCCATATTGTTACTTGCTCAAGTAACTAAATTCTGTAGAGCCTGAAGATTATCTAAATTCGTAACTAATAAGACTGTATCATCTGCGTATTTAAGATTATTAATAACGACTTCGTCGACAACCACACCGATATCACTTCCTTCAAGCGCATTTCGAAAAGCCTTTTTTGAGTACATGTTGAATAACAAAGGCAAGAGAACACAACCTTGGCGAACACTTTGGTACATTGATACATTATGATGGGAATATATACCAATTCTATATAAATTTTAACCTCATCTACCTTAGTGCACCTTGGTTTAAATAGACAAGGCAAAGGCGACGGACAAATTGCCGAAAAAACTAATCCAACTCTTAAGGCTTTGGGTGCAGGAGCCAACAGGAGAAGAACTTTTTTTCCTTAAGCTGGAAAACTGGCTCTAGAGACAAAAGAACCAAAAACAAATTCTTCCCGACATGTTTAGGGCAGGAGAAGGACTCTTTATTCTAAAAATAGGAATCTGGCTCTAAAGGCAGAAAAACAAAAAAATGGTCTACGGCATGTTAAGAACTAAATTAAAGTCCGGTGGTACAAATCTATTAATTGGATCTTTAGAAGAGGTGGTGATGAGCAAACTAATGAATTAAATAAAAGCAAGGAAGAAGATTAAAATATGTACATGAAATGTCAAGGCCATATGAACTTAAGATGCTACTAAGGGTAGTTGACAAAATGTTTCTCATTTTTTTGAAATGCATCTGATATATAAAAAAAATGGAGCAACACCATACAATTTGTAGGTGACAATTATCTTAAACGAATAATTTTTTTAATGGATTTCCTGCTGGAACATAAAAAATGGCCAACCATATCATGTGACCTTACAACTTCTAATTTTCTGATTTTGGGTAAAAGTCGCATTCTTCACACGGAAGTTAATCACTTATAATCAATGTTATCACTTATATCAACTCTTCATACGAGTGTTAACTTTTTTTTTGCAGCTTTTGTTGTTGAACCCTATACCGTTTAATTTCTTTAGAATTAAATTTAGTATTTACAAATAAAGGTCTTGTGTGTCTTTACTCTTACTAACAAAACTTTAAATCGTTACTTTTATTCTGTAAAAAGATCAGTATCCAAACAACACCGCCGGGAAGTTCGCACCACGCGCCAGCACCACGTACCCTGTAAGGACACTAATACTATAAGGGATTTTAAAAGTTTTTTTGGTGGAATCGATAGTGCTTTGATAGTGTATTATAACGATATTTAAATTTTGCCGTAGCTTTAACGGTTTAAAAGATATAAGCAAATATATTTTGTATTTTCCTAGCCTCCCCACAGGGTACGTGGTGCTGGAACGTAGTGCTAACTTCCCAGCGGTCAAACAACATAATTTGTAAATCCATCATCGTGCCTCTATTTTAAACAAACTTTTAAAGAAATGTGCAATTAAAGATAAGGAAACTGTTGTTATTTATTGAATTTTTTAGTAAAACGCGGAGTTTAATAAAGAAAATCAATAAAATACGTGTATTTCCGTCAAATACACAGGAAGTTGAAAGCTTTTATGGCATGAGCTTTTTGCCATATTTGCTGAAAGGGGGCAAAGCGTAAGATAATATTTAAATAAAATATTAGATCAACGTTTTTAATTTAAAATTTGATATAAATGAACAAAGAATTTGAAATGGTGTAGCACGAGACATCTCGTAGCGTGTAACCAAACTGTATAGATTAAATGCTTTACGCCCACGCCTTCGTAATAGTATTCTCTTTACATAATGAACACAATACAAAACTTTTGTAGTAATCTATATTTTTGAAAAGCTTTCTTTCTCGGTTTTGTTAGTCATACAAAATCCATAAATAAAATTAACAAAAAGAATAGAAAAAAAAATAACTTGAAAGGCATATGTATAGTGTGTATTTGCGAGAATAATACGCTCACGAAAAATTCGTCCTGAAATTCGTCCCTGAAATTTAAAACTATTAGGTTAAGCTTTATAAAAAAAAAAATATTTTAATTAGTTTTATGTAATAGATATATACTTGTTATTTTTGAGCGATAATTTTAGCTGTAGTTAGTAACAAATTAAAGCGAAAAAATGAGTGATGCGCGCATGGTTTCGACAATAGATTTAGATAGTATTTTAGTACATTTAGGACATTTTGGAAAATTTCAAAAGCGCAATTATTTTTTAATATGTCTTGTCATAATATTTTCTGTGCTTCCAATGGCTTACATATTTACGACGAGAAACTCGAAATACAGGTTTGTAAATATTTATTTGGGCAATTTAATTCGTACATTTTCAGATGTTTTATAGATGAATGTGATAATGAAAATTCAACGTATCAAGTGGAATGGTTGAAAAGCGCAATACCTTATAAAGAGAATTTTCCAAAACGATGTCACCGCTATGCTTCAGTAAACAATAGCGTAAATGATGTTTGCATTAAACGCAATTTTGATGTAAATAACGAAATTTTTTGTGATAAATTTGTGTATGAAAATGGAGATTCTACAATTGAAAAAGATGTAAGTTGATTGACCCAGGGGATGCATGTGAAACGCTCTTAACTTAAAGACGCGCGCTCAATTTTAACATGCGATGATCAACGTTTTCGTTAATTGTTGCTGGGAGCGTGTTTATATTTTTGGTACTACGAGATTGTTGATTATAATTTTTTTTATATGCAGTTTAATATAACTTGTGGTGAAAATTTATGGAAGTTGACCATAGTTGGAACCATTAATAATATTGGGGAATTGGTTAGCCTCCCAATTTCAGGATTTGTTTCAGATAGGTAGGAAAATCAAATTAAGAAAATATATTTAATATTCTAATTATAATTTAGAATTTAAGCTTTTGCGACTTGAGTCGATGTAAATTTTTCTCTAATTAATTATAGTTACACAACGATAAGGACTTATAGGTTACAAAAAGCAAAAATGAATACTGTTTATGAAATAGGATTATTTAAACGATGCACAAATAATTTTAAAATGTAAATAATTACATTTAAAACATTACTATGCAGGTCCAAATTCTTATCGACTCGTGTTACTGGAATTTATTGTAATTTGTTTCTTTTTTACCTATAAATTAAATTTTATCTACTGATTAAACTTATAAATCCAAATTACTATCTCCAATATCTGAAATCATTTTTAATTTATATCCTTGAGACTATAAAACGATGCATTTTCTTACTCGTTATGTTTTAGATATGGACGACGAACAATGATGATAATTAGCGTTTTATTAAGTACAGCAGCTGGTTTAATTAAATCTTTCTCTCCAACTTACCTCTCGTATGTTTTCATGGAATTTTTAGATACTGCTCTTAGTTCTGGAACCTATAGTGCTGCTTATATTTTAGGTAAAATTTTTAATTTTATTTGTGGTGAGGTGTTTAGGTTAAAAATTCATCATCAATTTTATTAAAACAAACAAAAATCTCTAAAAAAATTATATGAAACTGAAAATAATGAAATAATTAAAAAAAAAACGTTTATTTGGTCTTTAAGAAGATAAATTGATAATTTGAAAAATTTATAAAGTACAGACTGTTTACTCTTACGACTAGCTTCCCAGTGCAGTGAATTCCCTTTCCCACTTGTTGAAAAAGTGAGAAATCCAGTACATATTTCAATATTTATTTATTTATTTATTTGTCATATGTTATCTGATTTTACTATTTCCAAGAAGATATTTCAGATTTGATATTGATATAGAAATAATAAAAGGGAATGAGTCACCTACGCACTTGTTAAATTTCTTGATAAATTACCAACGATAGCAAATCCGCGTACAAAAAAAGTTTACAAGATAAAACTTTACGTAAACAAATGTTTTTTATATTGACATTCTAAATTGATCGCCTGTTTCTTACAAGTACATTGCGCCAATATGAAATATCTTAAATCTTAAGATTAATTATTTTTAAATACCCCTGGAGGTATTATTACCGGTACAATCTGTGCATCTCCGATCAATTTTGTACAAACTTAATTTACTAAGGTCACACTCATTAGTGTTTTCTTAGATTCTGGTAACTTATTTACACTTATTTTAAGTGTATCTAACTTTGCTTTTTGCTACTTTAGTTACTTTATTAACTCAAAGTCTTCTTGTCAAGAAGCATGACGTCGGTGTTCACATGTTAATGAAGTCGCTCCATATGACTTTTGACGAATTTGGTGAAGGTCTCGGTAATTGGGAATTAACTTTGAAAGAGACGCCGTCTAGCGGTAGATTGTGAACTAACTCAAGTCGGTAGACATTCATTGTATTCAAATAGAACTCTTATTACAAATGAGTGTTTTAATTGTTAAATTTTAAATATTTTCTGTTTTGTGTGAAAACACATAAAAATACTCTTTACATTTGATTCTAACCTGTAAATATCACTGAATGATACCGAGTTAAGTGTCATTGACAGATCGATCGCAGCGCCACCTTTAGGTAAAGTTAATTCCCAATATTGCCTATTTTGAGGTCTCCATCGAGGTCACTGTAATACCACGGAGCGTTAGCTATGTTCCTTAATACTTAATCCTATTAATTAATTTTCTAATTATTTTTCAATTTATTTATTTATCGTATAGAAATTTTACTAGACATTGATGTACACCTTGACCAAGTTAAGCTGGCTGACGTTTTGTAGATGCGCAGAAGTATCTCCCACTTGAAAGTTTTATGTACCGTTGCAACTT
>JARJDX010105364.1:0-71402 GCA_030264735.1 Gymnusa sp. GC000175 | reverse complement strand
ATTAACCTGTATTTATACATAATTACTGGTAATTGTAAACAATAAGTAACAATAATATTAATTTATCAACTCTTTTATACAATCACTAGCAATTTAATATTATAAATCTAAAAATTATATGTAATCACAAGCAATTATACATAATTACACGCACTTATACATAATAACCAGAAATAATTCGTATAATTAATGGGCGCATCTTCCTAATAGAGACTGTCCACACTTTCCATCAAATGAACCTTTAAATGCGAATTGAGCGTTGATTTCGAAACAAATTTCTTCTGACAAATGTTACATTCAAAAGCTAAATCACCACTGTGATGTTTTTGGTGTTCACTTAACGACGCTTTTTTCTTAAATTTCTTTCCACAAATATCGCAAGTGAATTTTCGCTCGGTATCATGCGTTAGTAAATGCGTTCTTAAAGAATTTTGTATTTTAAACGATTTGGAACAAATGTGGCAAATGTAGTTTTTGGTTTCGCTGTGTGTTAAAACATGCGCTTTAAAACCGCTTTCTTGGAGGAAGCTTTTGCCGCATATGTCGCATAAATGTGTGCTTACGTGTAAGTGTTTTAGATTTATGTGGGTTAAAATTTGGGCTTTTGAGGATGCAACTGTGGAGCAGAATTTGCATGAAAATGCGTCTGCAGTTGCGTCGAAGTAGTCGGTGTGCATGGTTTCCATGTGTGCTTGTAAAGCGATGGTGTTTGACAGTTCTTTTCCGCATTTTGCGCAAGGGAATTTTGGTTTGGTGTCGTGCGTTTGGATGTGGGCGTTCAAACGGGATTTGTTTTTAAAGGTTTTGGTACAAATTGGGCATGTTAGGATGTTGACTCTGCAAGGTATTTTCATATGCTGATTCAACAACTCGAATGTGGGAAACGTTTCGCTGCACATTACACAAACGTATGAAGTACTTTTTATTGGTATGTACGACTGCTTTTTATTCTTAACTGGAGTTTTTTTAGGAGGCACGTAATCAGCGTCTGAATCAAATTTATCATTAGTAGTTGACGACACTTTCTCTATTCTTATTCCACGTTTTGAAAACTTTTTAATTATTGGATCTTTATTTGTTGTTGCTCTCGTAGAAATTTGTGACTTAACTGTGGTATTTTCCGTTTTGTTAACAATCTTCTTTAGCTTTATTCCCGCAGGGAGGCTAATGTTAAGGCTAAAACGAAATATTTATTATTAAAAACTACAAATCTTAAAAAACTGTTTTAAATATCACAATAAATACTACAAATACTATAAACGTACAACGATGCAATTGTATCCGTTCACAAATTTTACCTACGTTTTTCACTGTTAGATGTCTCTGTATGGTGCTACACCAATAAAATTATAAAATTGATGGATTAATAAAAGTATAGTAGCAGCGATATCATAGTATCTGTCTAAAAGATCTAACAACTCAGCCTATAGTTTCGCTTTTTACCATCTTATGTCTCTGCACGGTATATTGGTTGGGAACTTGGTGCCCACGGGTTGAGATTTGTTGGTTTTAATACATATTTACGCATACAATTACATACATATTTTATTATACAATAATTTAATATAAGCTTCACTTAAATTAACATATAAGAGACAATAAGGTACAATAGGAAACAACAACAGAGAACATGTGGTACTTGTAGCTTCTGGTTAAATATTATTTTTATAACAATAGATATATTTTAAAGTCAACAAAATCATATATCACAACAACTTACAGATAGATAAACACTTTAAGTAAAAATAACAATCTACACATTTTTTACATCATAACTATGTTAATTTTTGACCAATATTTGTAAAACATTTACTTTTAGAATCAGAATTAAACGCCATAAAACTAATAACCGTAAGTGAAGTAAAAATCAATACTTGTTTTCGACATTTTTTCGAAATTTGCAATTTTTTTCAAATATTGCGCCCTGAATATAATACCCAAATTTGACAACTATTGAAGAATAGTCAAAATTCGTTTTTGTGGTACTCGGTCTACCACAAAAATGAAAAACACCCCAATTGTAAAAATGTCTACTAGGTTTTGGTACTAAAAAAATTACTGATTAAGGGCATCTCAAAACTATTTGTTATTTTTTGGAAATAAGCCCCATTTAGATAAATAGAAAAATATAAATTAACATTTCAAATATGGTATAAGTGATATACGTATATGTAAAGTAAAATAAATATGATTTTCTTTTTTTTTGCCATCTGCATATGGCACAATAATTATTTTATCATGTTCTTTATCATCCTAAAGAGACAAATGTACGTTCTTCAAGTGATCATTCAACACCGTTTTAGTATTAAACTTAACCTGACAAATTTCACAATTAAACGGTTTTTCCCCCGAATGTATCCGTCGGTGTTTTTTCAAACTATGTCTTTGAGTAAAAGATTTCCCACACAGATCACAAGAAAACGGTCTTTCACCCGTGTGCACGCGTAAGTGCGTGGTTAAATAACTCATTGCAACAAAACATTTTCCGCAATCTTTACATTCGTAAGGTTTGATCTGGTTGTGGATGTTTAAGTGGTCGTCCAAACTGGATTTTGAAGAAAGGTGTTTACCACAAAAATCACAAATGAAGCTTAGTTTGGCGCGTATGGGATTTTTATAACCGTCGTGGAAACGTTTGTGTGATATTAAAGAACTTAAACTGCCATACGTTTTACCACAAATATGACAAATTTCGGTGCCTCCATGCTTCATTTTCATATGCGTAGCTAATACGCCGGCGGAATAAAACGCTTGGCTACACATTGAGCATTTTTCTATGTATTCATTCCTGTGCCACCTGATATGAGCGGTGAGTAATGTTTTATTTTTAAAAGTTTTATCACATATATCACACGGGTATTTGGTAACGTCTTCTGGGTGTACAGCTCTTTTATGGGATCCTAGATCAGCATTTAAACGAAAGGTTTTGGAACATAACGTGCATTTGTAAGGGCGTCCATCCGTGTGGCTGTACAAGTGGCGTTTCAGTTTTCGTTTCTCATCAAAATTCTTATCACAACTTGGACATGAATAGGCTTTTATCTTATCGGTTGGTAGAGATTTGCATAACGTTTCGATTTCTTTTCTTGGTATGTTCCTGAAAATACGTACAATTAGAAAAAATGTTCGTTATAATTATTAAAAATAAATTACCTATTCATATAAATCGTCGATTTCCTGCTAAAATCTATTTTAAGACTTTTAAAAACAAGGAACCGTTAGAATAAAACTGCATTTTAGGCAGAGAAATTATTTGGATGCTGTTGCTACCATCTAGTGTGATTTACTTTTCCTCTCTATTGCCATTTAAACATAAGTAACGCCAACGCGATTTTGACCAAAGCGTTTATCAAGAGGAAATCGTGTCAATGAGTTGTTCATTGTTTTAAGCATGTGATGACACATCTATTGGGTCGCCTGTCTATTTTAATACTCAAAACAATGCATCGACTCGGTGCATCTCGGTAAACGCTTCGGTCAAAACGGTTGCGTGTGACACTTTCCTTAGTCCAAAGTTGCGTTTTTGTAAAAGCGCATATGCGCGTCTTCCGCACGTTTTTATTGAATTTGTAGTAGTGGGCGAAAGACGCATTTGTGCGTCCCAACTTTTTTTAATAGGCTTTTTCCCAATTTACAAAATTGGAATTATATTTTACTTCTTAATTTACTTTTTTAAGTAAGTGGAGGATGCACATGTGCGCTTTACAGACCTACACCACTAATGTAGCCTGTTTTCTTTACCGCTATACTCTAGCTGAGCTGAGTAATGTCAAAGTACATCTAGCAGCATTGTGCGACTGAATCCTTAGAAACGGATACAACTCTATATCTCGACAATTTTGTTTTTAACTCCCCCATTCTCCACCATCTAATAAAGTTATAATATTATAGCCTTTATTACTTAGTACATCACAAGCAAAACACCTGTAAAAATTTTAATAAAATCGGTCAAGTAGTGTTTATATTTACCGGCCACAAAAAAAAATAGCGTCAGCTATTTATAAATTGGTGTAGAAAAAATTGGAAGTAGGATCATAAATATAAAAATATTCATTGGAAACTTATTTTTATTTAAAATTTTTACAAATTTATTACATGAAAAATGTGTCTTTACATACGAACAATGAAATGAAATATACTGTGGTGCAAGATATAAAAGTTATGGAAACCCTAGAGAGACTATTGGAAATTCCGAAGCGGGCATCCTACAATAACTCAATCCAAACTAGGGTGCGGTATGGTAAATTTGAACCGAACGTTAATGCGCCAAAAAGGAAGCAAAGCATGAAAGGCTTCAGTAACTTAAAATAGCAGAATGGTGGCCATGGAATCTGCCAAGAGTTATATTGAGATCCTAGAAAAAAAATAAAAGGAAAAAGAACGATTCGCAGAAGCAACTTGAGGGAGTGGTTTGGTTGCAGAACTCTTCAGCCAAGCGATTGATAAGGTCCGTGTAGTGGTAATGATTTCCAATCTCCAATAAGAGCGGAATTTTAAAAAGAAGAAGCGGCCATATTATAGATTGGGTTCGATCAACGGGTTGAAGACCAGTTGGGTGTAATAGACCTATAGAAATCATATGCATTGTTCTTGGAGATGAAGACCTTAAGATTGTTAGTAACAGGCTTTCTTCCTCTGAAAAATCCCAAAAATGTCGCGCAGAAAGCAACACGAAGTAAACCTATCTCTGTAAAGACGCGCTCCATCCTCGCTCTATTAATAGAAGAAAAAGAAAATAAAGAAGAATAAGCAGCAGGAGGAGGAGGAAAGGAGGAGAATATAAAAAAAGATGAAGTAGAAAAAGAATAATTTTAGCTTCTAGTAGCTCTATTTTTCACAGCTTTAAATATCTTGAGGATCATAACTAAAATCTAAATTAGGAACCTCATGCGATTTGTAATGACCTACCAAATGACTTTTAGTAAAGAACGCCTTACCACAATGACATTTAAAAGGGCGTTCACCCGTGTGATACCTCAAATGTACCATTAAGCTAGTTCTTTGCGTAAAAGTTTTATCACAAATTTGACAACGATATGGTTTATCTCCAGTATGCGTCCTCAAATGCACATTGAGATATTCCTTCGCCGTAAACGCTTTATTACAATAATCACAAATGAAACTCTTATCACCAATATGCGCTTTCACGTGCGTTTCCAAAGTTTTTTTACTACTAACACCTTTACCACAAATATTACAAACATAAGCGCTTAATTGCGAGTGCGATTTCATGTGGGTTTTTAAATTGCGTAATGTGAGATAGCTTTTACCGCAGGTATCGCAGATGTGAGTTCGTTCTTTACCATAATTGGGGTCGTGGATTTTTTTATGTTCGTTCAAACCGCTTATGGTGCTCAGTTTTTGTCCGCAGATATCACAGATGTGGATTACCTTTTCATGTTGTACTTTAATGTGTTGTTTGTATAGTTGGTGCGTTACGAAACCCTTGTTGCAGTCTTTGCAGAAGGCTACAAATTCGGATTTGTGTTTTTTGCGATGGATCATCATATGCGATTTGTGTAGGAACATTTTAGAACAAATATCACATTGAAAGGAAGGTTTTTCGTGGGTGCGTGTATGGGCTGTGAGTTCGTATTTTTGTTTATAGGTTTTTTGGCAAATTTCGCACGAGTACGGGCGTATGTTGGAATGTGTGGTTAGGTGATATCTTAGCGATTTTTTGGTTTTGCAAATTTTATCACACTGAGCGCACTTAAAGTTTTCTCCAATTTTATCTACACCTAAATCGCTAAATGCGTTATCTTGTAGACAAGCTTCAGCGGTGTTTTCGGTATAACCAACTTTATCACAGTAAGGCGTGTTGTCTACATAATTTAAATTATCGCTTTGTACGAAATCCGATTCGTTATTAATTACTCCTAATTCGTTATTAATTAACTCGAACTGTTCATTACTTGCAATATTCTGCAAAATCGACGTGCAGTCATCCTCAGCTGCTAGCAGATTTAACAAATCCGTATCCGAATCGTTTAATTGATCCACTGCGCTATCCAAGAGGTTGTTTTCCGGTAAAGTCTCGTTGTTTTTCGAATCGACTAACATCAAAAAATATTTGGATGGGATGTTCAAATCGCAACATTCCATGTTGTCTTGTATTCCAAAATTCATGTTGTAAATATTCTCTTGATACAAAGCGCTAAAAAATATTGTAATTAGAGCGATTAAACGCAATGTACCGCCTTCAGTAACTCTCTTTTTAAAAATTAATTTAATCAATCCTAAAGAATTCAAAACAAAAATAAGAGAATTACCTTTCGAGGCGGCCATCCCGGAACTAGCTCAAATCCTTGACGATTACATGTGGTAGGTACTTAATGAAAAAAATGAGTACAAACAAACCAAAATTTATTTAATTACAATAATTATGTAGGTAACTTAACTGGATCGATAACAGCAAAAAAAAATGAATCGATTTCTTTATTTTTAACAATTTTTTTTTTTAATTTTGACAAAAAAATTTATAAATGTAATAATAATAATAAAAATAATTGGTATAATTTGATTCTCGAAAGAATGCATCTTCTTCATCAATCAACAAAATACGTTTAAATCATATTATTAAAATGTCTTTTAAGCAATAGTTTATCAAGCCCTGTTAATAAAATCTGCGATCTTGATCGATCGGTTATTTGCTCAATACAGTATTGCTCAAAAGGCAATTGCCCCAAGAATACTTGCTAAACAGAATTTTGTTCTTAAGGAGGAAGAAAGGAGTACAAGTAACTAAGTCAACATACCCTTTTAAAGAATTAGGAAAGAGGAAGGGAGGAGTAAATATAAGTAAGTCACCTTATCCTTTAAAGGAATTCGGAAGAAGAAATATTAACTAAGTAACTAAGTCAAATACTAGAACAACCAAAACTAACTTTATCCAAAATTTGAATAACAAAATTTAGAAGAAAAACAAATCATTTTATTCTATTCAAAAAACATTTATATTCAGACTAGAATTGGACACTTCAGGTTTTAAATGTTCAAATTTTAATAACAAATATACAAAAATTAAAGACTAACAAACTCTTCAACAATAATTTCTTGATTTACATAAGGCGCTTCTTCTTCAATTTCCACATCTTCAATAATCGTGTTATAATCAAAACCTTTTCCAACAAAATCTTCAAAGGCGTTAACCACAAACTCGTTCTCAATATCGGATTCGTGTGTTAACAAGTGTGTTTTTAATTCTTTAACGTCCAAAAAGTTTTTTTTGCATATGTTGCACGTGTAGGTTTTATCCAGTAAGTGGATTTGTCTGTGATAATCGAAGAGAGCGGAGGAAACAGTATCTCCGCAATCGTTACATGTGTAAACTTTTTCGCGCTTATTATCATTGGAAACTTCATTATCCCTGAGACCTTTATCATCCTTGGTAATTTTATTATGCTTGGAACTTTTATTATAATTAGGACCTTTATGATCCTTGGTAGTTTTATTATCATTGGAGCTTTTGTTATTCTTAGTCGTTCGACTTTTGATCTTTTTGGGCTTATCGTCTTTATTCTCAATGTGGATTTTGTTAACGTGATTACGCAAAAAGTTTTTGTCTATGAACTTTTCATCGCATAATTGGCAAGGAAATGGTTTTTCTATATCGGCGTGTGTGTGCAAATGGACCATGAGTTGGTATTCAGTTGTAAAGATAAGACCACATTTTTTGCATGGTATTTTGGACGTTTCGTGCACCTTTCGCATGTGTTGATCCAAAACGTCTTTGCGTAGAAAATCGCGTCCGCATAACTCGCATATGTAGGATTTTTCACCGGCGTGCATCCGCATGTGGCCATTATGTGCGCCTTTTTGTATGGATTTTTTGCCGCAAATGTGACACACGTAACGTTCGCCGGAGTGTATCCGCATATGGCCATTGAGTGCGCTTTTTGTGCTGTAATATTTGTGGCAAATGTTGCATTCAAATGTTCTGGGGTCTTTGTTAGCGTGGTTGGACATGTGGTCTTTGTAATAGCGCTTGCTTTTAAGAAGTGATCCACAAATTTCGCAAGGGTAGCGTATGCCGACATGTTCGGCTTCCATGTGATGGTTGAATGCTTTGGAGTTATAGTATTCCTTACCGCATTCTTCGCATTTATGTGTGTATTCACCTTTGTGGCGTCTGATGTGTATGTCCAAAACGTTTTTGGAAGCCAACGAGGCGTTGCATATTTTGCAAATATGTTTTGTATGTACGTGGATTTTTGAATGTTTTTGCAACGTAGCGAGGTTTTTGAATTTTTTTTTACAAATGGAACAAATCGCGGTTTTGTTTTCGTGGTTAGCTACGTGATGTTTAAATTTATTTTCATTGACAAATTTCTTCCCACAATGCTCGCAGGAAAATAATATTCTTTTGTTGCTTGGTTTTTTGACGATTTTATTATCCAAAACAATTGAATTGATTGCGTCCACTTTTTGTATGGTAATTTTTTTCCGTTCCAATCCACCCTCGTCGACATCTGTTTGGGCATCCTTCTTAAAAACGACTGGTACAGATTTTAGGAGTAAAGGTATTGATTTTCCATCTTTGGTTTGTATGGTGACTGTTTCTTGTTTATTTTGGGTAAAGTTTATATATTTTTTGGGCACCATTTTAAGACCACGTGTGGTTTCAACTTTAACAATTTCTTCCGAACCTATCATCAGAGATTCATTGGGCCTAAAAAAAATTTGATTAGTATTTTTATATACGTGTTTGTTCAACAGATTTTTGCTCAAATTGGAAATGACTTTAGTAATCATTTGTTAGAGAGAAGTAGAGCAATTAAGAGGGTCCAACGCCACCTTTACTTCTCATTTTAAAAATCATATGCTACGGGCTAAGAACACCAATATCATAGTCGACCTCAGCTAGGTCTTCTTAGGTTAATTGTTCGCACTTGCAACGCCACCTGCCTGCTGAATATCGCTTGTGCATGATTGGAACTACATGTTTCCTCACCAATATCATAGTCGAGTAAATCTACTTCTACTTAAGTTAGCGTTCGTTATTTGCAGCGTCATCGGCTGACTTACTCCTGCGGGTTTGAAACTAGGTACCAAAGACGATTTGGAATACGTATATCAGGTTGGCACATGTCAAATAACTGCTTAAAATTCGACATATTTTTTACGAAGAGAACACTTGCTTGATACTAATTTGTCTCTTTGGGCAAAAGTCCGTTGAGCAAGTGCTCGAAAAAACTTCTGCTTTAAAAAATGTTTATCTTTTCGAAAAAATTGTTTTTGGGCGTTTTTTTTGTTGAGTTTACTTTGATTGGCTACAGTTAAACTGAACACTTGCTAAAGCAGGCCGTGGCTTAGTGGCTGTAGCCGTTGACTAGAGCTGAGATCACAAACCGATGTGATATCGAATCCCACGCCACCGATACTTATCTGGGTAGTTAGTTATTACTGATCCATGAATGAAGTGGATGAATAATTTAATGTCGAAATAGCTATTCAGGGCAAGATTAGTAGAAAGAGGAGTCTTGGTAAACCGGGCGTCCTGGTTAAAAAATTGTGGGGGACTAGTTTGGTTGTAGCAAAAATTAACTTTCCTCCGACAGGAGAAAGGCTGTATAACTGAAAGGTTAATAGTTTTAGGTAATGAAAAACAAAAAAATTATTTAAAGACCTATTTATTAACAGTAAGTCATCTTACAAAAAAATGTATAGATAGACAAAATTAAATAAAGATTAATTTAATAAAGGACAATAAAAATGTGAGTATAGGGACGCTTAAATTATTTAATCGCTATCTAATTCTATGACTTCAGAAGACATCGCGACAAGTTTAGCTTGTGGCTGATGTTTTTTGCCTTTACAAAACGTTTTATGTATATTCAAATCCATCTTATAAGTTTTGCATTTGTCACAAAAATGCATCGAGTCTTTATGTACGGTGAACGCTTCCGCAGAATAAAAGATGGTGTTACAAGGCGCGCATCTGGAATTAATGCTGTGGACTAGTTTGTAATGAGCATCTAAACTAGTAGCATTACACGCGCTGAACTCGCAATTGAGACACTTGTAACTGCTTTTGTGCTTGTTCAAATCTAGATAGCAGCGATTACATTTTAAACAGAGATGCACATTCTTTTTGTGGAGTTGCAAGCGTAGAGATGATTGGAATTGGACGTCACAAGACGCGCAACGGTTTTTGTAGTTGTGCACGCTTTCGTAGTGAGTATCTAGAGATTTTAATTTGCAACAGGTGAAACTGCAGACTTTGCATTTGTATTTCGATTGGTGTTGGAGAAGTTTTCCCTTCCGTTTGCATATGGTGTTGCACATGTTGCACTTGAATAATTTTTTTACATATGTTTTTGGATTAGTGGGTTTATCACTTTCATCGTCTGTTTTTTCATAAGAAGCATCAGACATTGTTTCTTCATTACGAGGAGACTTGGATTGCGATTGCTTCGGTTCTTTAAATTCTTTTTCCTGATTTAACTCGTTCACCTGATTTGCCTGATCGACCTGCTTTGCTTCTTCCCCCTCTTTTGTTTCCTTTGCTTCTTTTACTTCTTCTGATTTGGCTGCAGGATATTGTAATAATTGGCTTAAAGGTTTTAAAAATATTTTTGGTTTAAAATTAGAATCGCCTTTATTACTACCATCTTCCAACTGTTCACTAGTGCTCGGAATCATAGTTTCAGATAAATCGTTAATTAAAGGCATATCAACAAAATCTTTATCTTTTTTATCGGTGTTACTAAAACTCGTTCCTGGTTGCTTTGATTCAAAATTTTTTAACGTCGATATCTTTACCATGGTTGGATCAGTTTTTAGTATGACTGGTTTTACTTTAAATTGATACGTTTTAGGTGTTTTATTATCAGGTTGTACCGCAACCTTGTTTTTGGTTAAACTCGTTGTTTTGACTGGTTCTTTGCGTTTCGAACCATACGTTTTCGTCACCAATTTGACTTTGTTTTCGAATAAGTTGATTTCTTCCATGGGAGTTGTATATATGATTTTGGTGGTTTCCTGATTTTGGGGTACACCTGTGTTGTAAGTTTGGTTGGTAATGCTGATTTGCGAATTGTTTTGAGCGTTGGGCAAAACTATAGTTTGACTGATAGAGGGTTGTAGGAAGTTATTGATTGGTTGTCCGAAACCACTCAAATTTGGAATGTTTTGATATAGAGAACCTTGAGTGTTCAAAACTGATGGTTGTTGTAATTGAACAGATGATTGTTGCAACTGAGAAGACGGTTGTTGTAACTGAAGAGATGGTTGTTGCAACGATTGGATCTGAACTGCTTGTAACTGACCAGATGATTGTTGTAACTGAACAGATGGTGACTGTATTTGAAGTGCTTGTAACTGACCAGATCCTTGTTGTAACTGAACAGTTGGTGATTGTATCTGTACTGCTTGTAAGTGACCAGGTGATGATTGCAGTTGAAACGATTCATTTGGAATTAGTTTAAGAACACCACCATCTTGCACGGGTATAGTACCAGGTGGTATGATGATATATCGCTTATCATCTATCACCAATAGTTTGGGTTGTTGATGTTGTTGCGGAGCAACAAAGGCGTTTGATGAAACAACAGTTGATGTTGTGGGCACACCATTATTACTGGTTGAAGAAACCGTATTCGCCAATTGAATAGTTGCTACAGAAGTAGTTGCTGTTGAGACTTTAATAGGTTTTATAATATTTGTGTTTGGTTTAACTATACTAATCACATTTGTTGGTTTTGTAACTGATGATGACTTATTAGGCAGGGTTGTAGCTTTATTATGCACAAAAATGTGATCTTTCAAATGGTTACCCAACGCAGTTTCTGAATCAAAAACTTTATTACAAAGAGTACATTTATGTTCACCAGCTTCCTTCTCTTTATCCGGCGTAGCCACAGCCACAACATTTTTATCCACATCCTGCTTGCTAGTAGTAGGCTTAGGAACAACCTTTACAATGGAAAAGTGAGTGGAAAGATGTTTTTGCAAAGTTTCCAAATCTGGAAATGATTTAAAACACAAATCACAATAATCACCAACAGTTTTACTCGCACTAGCAACTTCTTCATGTTCTTTGACATGTTTTTCCAAATCATCAACCTTAGTAAAAGGTTTTTGGCAGACGTTGCATTTCAAACTTGGTTCGTTACTTTCCGAACCATTGTGATACGCAAATCGATGCGCACTTAATAACCCGAACGTTTTAAACTCCTTTTTACAAATACCACATACCAGCAAATGATTGAGTCTGTTGTGGTTTACAAGTAGATCAAAATTTTCAAATGTAACGTTACAAATTTCACAGGGCCATTCCCCCTTGCCATTATCGTGCTTCTCAATCATGTGTTGTTCAATATTCTTCTCAGAATAAAAAATCTGTGGACAAAGCTTGCAACAAATCACCTTATGAGCATCTTTCATATGATTTTCCAAGTGCTCCTTGATCTTAAATTTCTCAGGACATTTAACGCATCCAAAATTTTTGTGCTGTTTTAAATGATTCATATACGTAGCACTGTACTTGAAACATCTATTACAATACTTGCAGTGGAACTTCATTTCGGTCGAATCGATCTCATCCTCACTTAACGTTGATGATTCTTCTTCAGCAGAACTAAAAGATTCGGAAGATGATACACTGATCGATTCCTTATCATCTTTCTCATCTTTCTTATGATATTCCTCACGATGTGTGTCTAACGTTATGTAATCTTTAAAACGCGTGTCACAATACTCACATTTATATTTAGATCTACGGTTATCAATAATATTTACATAATCTACATCTACGTTTATTTGTCTTCTGCTTTTCACTAAAATATATTTTCTTCTGTCGTACTTTTTCATATCTCCTAGTAACACAGCACATTTTTTAAGTCCATACTTTTTTTTATACTTCGTAAACAAACTGCAATCTGGGGACCTGAAAAACAACTTTGGTTAGTAGACATTTATAACATTTGGGGATGAAATACATCTAAAACACTTAGTTGTTGGAAGGAACTAAGAAATTAAACAAAAACAAAATAATTTAAGGTTAAATGTCTTTATTTACATAACCTAAAAAAACAAAAAAGTCCTTAATTCTAATGATTGCTTATCAAAATAAAGAAATTGTTATAAATGGTGCTTACTTCAATATTTTTCTTCAAAAAAATTTTACTTGGTAAATATTTGCTTAAAGAAAGTTTGCTCTATACCTGCCAGATGAAGAGGCACCAAACCAAATTAAAACTGGGCCTCAAATAATTCAAATTTTTATGGCAATTAAACTGACACCTCTTCCTCTTCTTATTTTTAATAACTCTGCTTTTAAAAACAAAAGACTTCGCGAATGATATTTCGACGGCAACTAATAAACCAATGAACTTTGCGAATTCCATTCTGCTAAAATCAAAACGATTTTGAGACTTTGTTCCACAAATCTAATTGAGCTTCAAATCAGAACCATTACCTCTGCAATCCAAAATGTGGAACAACCCAAAGAGCCATAGAACAGGGATTGCTCGGCGCCTCGCTATGAGACAGAATACGTAACGAGAAAATCCGAAAATAAATATCGAAGGTATTGGGGTATTAGTAAAAATATTCAGAAGATGTCAGTAGCGAATTAAAAATTTATTGTTTAATTTATTTCCAATATTTTATTAATATATCTACAAGATCCAATAATAATTAAATAAATTTTATCCAATTAGGGCCTTTTGAAAATTATGGACTAAATAAAATTATAAACAAATTCAAAATGGGAAAAACTTAAATTGCATTTATAAAAATCTTTGCTTTGTATTTGCGATTCAAGCTAAGGGCTCTTCATGTGGAGAAGAATTTAGTGCTACTCCGACTGAACACTGCAGATGGAGATCGCCTAGCCTAAATCGCAAATTATGATTATATTTTTGTTCTATTCTAATAAAATCTAAATTTAATTGTACAATGTACCTTAATGAAAAAGGTACCAGTTAAGGTATACCTTCAAAATCTCGAAATATTATTTCGAATTAAAATTCGACAAGTAATTTTGATTCAAAAAATAATTTTGAATAAACCTGAATTATATGGGACCGATAAATTAAATTTCGAAATGAAATTTAAAATTTCGACAAAAACAAATCAAATAATTTAATAACCAAATTAAAAATTAAATCGTTTGATGAGTTTTGATACCGTGTGTGGCCAAATGCCTTTTAAAATAGTATTCATCAGCAAATGACCGACCACACTCATCGCATTTGTGTCTTATCCCCATGTGTCGATTTTTATAATGGTTTCTATACTCGCGTACGGTGTAAAAACCTTTATTGCATTCTTCACAGCGATGCCTAAATTGATCTAAATGCCTTAACATGTGTTCTTTAACATTTTTTTCATACATAAACGTTCTAAAACAAAAATTACATATCGCTCTTTCGGTGTGTTCCGAAATGTAATGGTTATAAAATTCATTGTTTTTATTAAAAGTGGCTGAACACACATCACAACTGTTTATGTAACACTTTCCTTTTTCTATGTGTCTGAAGAAAACAAATTTGTTAATAAACAGTTGTTCACATCGCAGGCATTTGTAATGTTGCATGTCGACATCTTCAGTTGGGCTCATGACTTGGTATGTTGTTGCTGAAAAATCGGGGACCTCGTGACGTCGTTTAGGTGCCAAACTTCTATTTTTAGGAGGTGAATACATTATTTTACTAGTGGATGGTTCCATTCTGACTAACATATTGGAAGCTTGTGTATCCTCGTCTTCTTCCATAATTTCCGTAATGGATTCCCGCTTTTTATTCCTCCTTTTAGTCTCTAATTGCCCTTTAAAAACGCTTGGAATAATATACCCATGATCTACTTGTATAATAGTATAATCCGGTTTCTCTTGTACTTGCGATTTTTTATGTTCGACTTCATCTATGACCACTTCATTAACACATTGCGTATCATCATCTAGGATATACAACAACTCATTCGTGGTATTAATAGTATTCGACCCAGGAATATTCATAACAGCTTCAACGTGTTCGCCATAATCCATAACTTCAACTTCTTCCACATCGTCAGCACTCGTAATAACAATTTCCTGTTCCACCTTATGACTTTCGTAATGTTGATAGAGCTCGGTGCTATTTTTAAACGATTCGTCGCATCGACAACAGGTAAATGTGGAACCAAATTGCGACATGTGATGTTCTAAATATTCTTTACGACTGGGAAATATTTGTGAGCAAACTTCACATTGATAATTTGTTGTTATCATTGATTCGTGGTCTGTTTCGATGATGACTTCTTCATATCTGAAAAACAAAGAGTTTTAAACAGGTTCGAGTTTACAATGCCTGGTTTATCTAAAAGGTATTCCAGAAATAATTGAAATCGGAATTGAAACAAAATCTTTTGCAACAACATGTTTATTGATAACAAAACAATATTAAAAATCTAATTTTTTGTGATTACAATAGACAGAAGACCAGGTCGATAGACAAAAGGATCATGTCAATAGACAAAAGGTCAATAAACAGTGGGACCAGGTTAATAGACAAAAAGATTAGGTCAACGGACAGAAGGAGCGGGTTAATAGACAGAAGGGCAAGGTCAATGGCCAGTTAGTGGTAAAATCCTTACAGTTACTATTAGTAAAAAAATCATTCTTAACAAATTTCTTCTATAATTTTATTTATTTATTTATATATCTAATTCATAAATACAACTTTGGAAAATACTACATCGTAGAAAGAAAAACTATTAAAATATTTTACATATAAGTTTGGGCATAAGTATAGTCAAAACGAGATATAACAAAAATGGAATGTGCATGTCTAACACAAGTCTAGTCGGAAATGGGAAACAAGAGAGGCAGGCCTAAAGGTGGATGGAATAATAAAATAGGTAACAATTTAAATGGATAAAGAGATCGATTTGAGAAGCGCGAAGAAGGAGAGAATAGGGTGGAAAATAATAATAAAAGGAGTGGAACAGCGACGTTATCAATTTCTTAACACTGGCAGTATGGTCGGTATATGTGGGTACCTAAGATCAGACTATGAAAGAATGTTGAAGTTATAACTTCTTCTGACAGTTGAAGTTCAAAATTACTTATCAGATACTGGTTGAGTATATGAGAAGATTCTGGCTCTCGCACTTTCATATTTCAGATTCTAGAACGCATAAGTTGGTAGCTGAACGCAGCGATGTTGCCCCACCGCTCGTGACACCTAATTGAACTCTGTTTGCTTAGGTTAACGCTTGCTAACCTACTGAATCTCGCACGTGCAATACGAAATTAAATTGGCGGTGGACGGAACATTCAGCACAACAAAATAAAAAATGTACAGCGATGATAATAATGTGGCGCCAACGACAGACAAATCGAAACTTGGGAAGATCTCAGAGAAGATGGCATTAAGAAAGAAGCGAGACAAATCTAGTATCATGCCACCAAAGACGGAAAATAATGAAATACTCTAGGGGAGAGTGTATGAAGATGAGGAAGAAATCTGTATGAAATTGAAATTTTTATAACACTTGGGCCCGATTGCACCGACCACACTTAAGCGAGCCTTGAAGTTAAGGATAACTTAAGTGTGGTGCGCATAAGACGTCGCAGTGCACGCGACTTTCTATATACTCTATGGTGTGCAGTAACACTTAAGTTTTGCTTAAGTCTGGACGGTGCAATGAAATAAACCCCACTGAAATAGTTAAGGATCCTTAAAGTTAAGTATTGCTTAAGTATGGTCGGTGCCAACGGGTCTAAGTAACGGTTTTTAACTGCACAATTGAAATCGACAGATCAGTCTTTTCAACTTATCATTTCCGTTGGTGGGCATAACAAATTTGATCTTTGGCGAGCCAAATCCGCATGAAACCATCCCTTCAAGTAAACCGTAGGTATATGGGCTGCTTTTGTTTTGAACCTGGGTTCATCACTATAAGCCAAAATTAAAACGTCAGAGTATATAGTGGAAACATCCAAAATCTCCGACGAAGATCTAATTTAAGACTAATCTGGAGCACAAAAAAATAGGGACTCCAATTAAGGACGTAAGTTGTACTGAAATGTTTGGGTAAAGCCAGAAATTCACAAAAAGCTGAGGTCTATTGTGAAAAAGCAAGTGAGATTTTGATGTACTGGAACACCTTTCCTACAGCCCAGATTATGCTCTTATGCTAGGTTTCTTTGCGATGTCGTCGTTCCACAGATAATTTGACGTGCAAAAAGCAGGGCAAAAATGGCGTCGCGTCCAACCGAAATTCGTTATAAGATAGAATGGGAATTTTATTAAAACAGGATAACAATAACGAATTTAAAATAAAAATTATTTAATCACCAAAAATACATTCATCGTTAACCCCTTTACTTCCATCACAATTGTTCATTTGTTTTTTACACCTTTTCTTTCTAAACGTAATATTATGTCGTGTTTTCCACCTATCAATCCACGCCGGAGAAATAAATTTTCCATTGGCCAAGCTCCTGGCTTGTTCTAATAAAACAGGTCCTTTTATGGCAAAGTCGGGAGAATTCGTTTTGGTTTGATTGAACCAATGTAACAAGGCCAAATCCACATCATTGAACTTGGCCTTTCTATTGCGTTTTGCGGACACGTTCCACAAGCCATTTTCAAAACATTTTTCAATTTTTTCACTGTTGTTCAGAAGATCTCTCAGCGTACTAGTTGGTACATCAAAACGCGCAGCGACTTCTAGGAATGTTAAATGTTTATTTCGTTCACAAAACGTTACAATTTCGTATTTTTTGTATAAAGTTAGAGCGCGTCGACGTCGTTTGGTGTAACTACAAAAAAAAGTATGAAGTAGTCCGTTCGGGTAGCAATATGTAACCAGAATTCAATGAATAAGTCAACACTATTTATCTTTAAAAACTTTATTAACGATAAATATATTAATCACAAGTAATATTAAAAATTGTTATAAATATATGTACATTTGTGGTATAGCACCATTTTGTCTTTGAAAAAAGCCAAAGGAAAATTCGTTTCTTTAAACATTTTTTTTGTGGACTAGTGAACTTTTGTTTTTGGGAGGAAGAAGTCTGTGGTATAATACACTTTTGTTTGTGGAAAGAGTCGAAGGCAAAGTCGTTTATTATATTTTGTCATTTGTGGTATATTATACTTTTACTATTGAAAGAAAGAAAACAATGAGAGAAAAGAAGTGGAAGTAAGGAGGAGATTTTGGAGCAGCAGGAAGAATTAGTGGGGAGGAAGGAAGTTTCAGCAAGGAGGAGGTTTTTGGAGAAGCAGGAAAAATTAGCGGGGATGAAGGAAGTGGAGAAGAAGAAAGGAATAGAGAAGAAAGAAGTGAAAGAGGAAAATAAACTGAAAAAGAAGGATGAAAATCATCTTATAACTTTACTAAAAAAAAATATTTTTGTGAATTCGACATCTTCGCTTTCAACCTAACCAAAAAACAAAAGATCGCACCTTCAATTTCTTCCAAAATAATAACAACTTAACAGATTCAATTTCGACTACAACACCACCCAAAAACAGATAATGCACTACTTCTCTTCTTCGCTTTTGACTTCACCCAAAAACAAACGAATTCTCTATCTTAATCAACCAAAAACAACTTTACATCCTTAACTACAACACCACCCAAAAACAAATTTTGCACTTCAGTCGGAAAACTAATTTTTTACGACTTCTTTTTCCCCTAAACCATCATTCACCTTTACATGTAATGGTATTCCATGCCGTTTAGAATGGCTCCTCAAAAGCGTTTTAGTCACAAACGATTTATCACAAATTTCACACTTATGAGGCCGTTCCCCATTATGTTGTCGCATATGAACGTTCAACGAAGATTTTTGGGTAAAACATTTATCACAAATTTTGCAAACATATGGTTTTTCTTTAGTGTGTACACGTAAATGTACCTCAAGATTTTTTTTGACAACAAAGTCCTTTCCACAAACATCACAAACCCAAGGTTTTTCGTTTTTGTGGCTATTCAGATGATCAAACAAACTCCGTTTGGTGCTAAGAGATTTACCACAAATATCACACACATAGCTTTTTCTATTGGTATGAAATCGCCGCATGTGGAGTTTTAAACATTTAAAAGGATTACCGCAAATGGTGCAGAGCTCTTTTTTAATTTCTGGTTGATTATGCAACTTAACATGAACTTGGTAATAGTAAATGTTTTTGAATAATTTTTTGCAAACATCACACTTAAAACGTTTTTCGTCATGCATGTCGCTTGTGTGTTTAAGTAAATCCTTTTTATAAAGAAAAATTGCGTTGCATTGATCGCACTTGTTGTTTTCTGGATTCATTTTTCGCGAGACAACTGTTTTAAAGATTTGGTTAGTTACGTTTACGTCCAAATCGTTTTGTGTATGAGGTAAAATCATAGCTTGGTTGAGGGTGGGTTGAAAAAAGTTAGTTATTGGTTGAGTAATATCTTTCAAGTTTTGAAATATTAGTGTTTGTACGTTATCTGATGTTTGTTGATCAATAAGTAATAGTTTTTGACCAATAACAGATGTTTGTTTTTCATTAACTGGTGATAGTTGTTCAATAATTGATGGTTCTTCTCCATTGATGTTGTCCAACAAAGATTGTGGTTTAATATTTATTGGTTCTTGCCCAATAACTAATGGTTGTTGTTTAATAACTAATGATTGTGGTTCAAGAACTGATCTTTGTTCTCCAATATTGGATGGTTGTTCAATAACTGATTGCGATTCAACACCTGGTAATTGTTGCCCAATAACAGATACTTTTTGTTCAATATCAAATGATTTTAGTTGTGAAATAACCGATGATTTTTCAGTATGTTGAAGTTTAATAGAAGATAATTGTCCTTCAATAACTGTTTTCTGTGCAACAACTGATGTTTGGTGAATACCAGATGGTTTATTAATTGACCGTGTTTGTCCAATACCAGATGACTGTTGTTCAATAACGAAATGTTGTTCAATAACTACTGGTTTTGGACCAATAGCTAATGTTTGTTGTCCAATAACAAATTTGTCTTCTGTATTATCAGATTCCTGTTCAGTAAGTGGTGATTGCTGTTTATTAACGAATGGTTGATCCTTTTTAACAAACGGATGCTCAAGAAAAGATGGTTGTTTAAAATGTTTCCGTTCTTGTTTAACAAGTGTCCGTTGTTGTTTAATTACTGTTCGTTGTTTTTTAATAACACCGAGTTGTTGTTTGTTAATGAGACATGGGTTTTTAATAAGAGATGATTTTTTTCGAATAACTGACCGTTTTTTATCAATACCTGATGATTGTTTTTTAATAATTGATTGTTTTCGAGTAATTGATGATTTTCCAATAACTAACGGTTGTCCAATAACTGATGTTTGTCCAGTAACTGATGTTTGATCAATAACTGATGCTTGTTCACTAGCTGATGTTTGTCCACTAAATGATGTTTGTCCCACGGACGCTTGTTGTCCACTAGGTGATAATGGTTGTGATTGAAAAGATTCTTGTGGAATTAGTTTTATTGCACCCTCTTCTTTCACAGGTATCATACCCGGTGGTATAATAATATATCGCTTATTATCTAGATACAACAATGTTGGTTTTTGTGAAGAAATAGAAGCGTTTGTTAAAGCACCATTCGATGTTGTGGGTGTTAAAACAGAAGTTGTTGTCGTAAGTGCGTTTGTTATTAAATTAGTTGTTGCTGTTGTTATTTTAGTGGGACTCGTTATGGTTGAGTTTGTTTTTGATTTACTTAAAAGTTGTAACATAGTCTTGTGTTGTTTTAAATGATTACCCAATGCTTCTTTAGAATTGAATACTTCAATGCAGAGAGTACACATATGTTTGGTAGTTATCTCCTCTTCCGCTGTTACTGCAGCTACAACATTTTGATCCATGCCCGGAGTTTTTGGAGCTATTTTAACAACTGAATAGTGTTTCGGAAGATGTTTTTGCAGACTTTTCAAATTTTGAAAGGGTTTGAAACATAACTCACAGTAAAGTAACTTAGTAGTGATTTCAATTCTATCATTGAGTTTGTCATGTTCCTTGATATGTTTTTCCAAATCATCAACGGCAACGAATGATTTTTGGCAGATGTTGCATTCCAAGCTGGGTTCGTTGGATTTTGTCCCATTATGATAGACAAATTGATGAGTGCTTAGAAGTTCAAACGTTTGAAACTGCTTTTTGCAAATTTCACACACCAGCAAGTGATTGCTTTTGTTATGATCCACAAGCAAATCGAAATTGTCGAAAGTGACATTACAAAATTCGCAAAACCGTTTATTTTTACCACTACCATGCTTCTCCAAGATGTGTTCCTCGATATTTTCTTCAGAAGTAAATATGTCTGGACAGAGTTGGCAATAAATTACTTTTCGGAAAGCTTCCACGTGATAATTTAAATAATCTTTACTGTCTTCTAATTTTGGTTTATGTTGGTGTTTGTTATGAGTTTTCAATGAAAAGGAATCATTAAAAGACGAACCACAAAATTCACATATAAATCTATCTACAACATTTGTTTTGTTTTTGTTTTTAATTAAGATATATTTTTCAGATATATTCAAATCGTATTTTTCCAAATTGTCTAGTAACACAACACAATTTTTTAGATCATAGTGCTTTTTATTCTTCTGAAACAAACTCTTGCCTTGTAGATACCTGAAAAACAACTCTGATGAGAAGATAAGTACAAAAGGAAAGTATTTTTAAAACTTTTATTTTTTCACACACGTACCTTGAATAAAAATAAATTAATTTCTGTTTAAATATCTTTATTTACAAAATATGGTTCACCCAAAAAATATATGAGGACTAAAGTCTAAAATCTAATGTAACTAATTATTAATGTGGAATAGTTATTATTAAGAATTTATGTTGTTAAGTCTTTTGTTCGTGATGGTTTTGCTCGATAAAACTTTGTTAAAAAATGAAGAGAAGGAAAGGAAAAAAATGGAGAAGGAAGAGAAAAAGAGGAGATGGAAAAGGAAAAGAAGAGGATTAAAAAGAAGAAGAGAATGGTAGAAAAAGGAAGAGAAGAAGAAAACGGAGTTGGAGTCGCTATATACACATCTTGGGAAGAAATGTTTGAAGTCGCGGAGTCGTTTACTATAGTTTTTTTCAGAAACCTCAGAAATAAATAATTGGAGTTGCAGGATTTTTTGCTGCAATTCTTTTATACCACACAACTTCAACATAAGACAACACCTGACTACTTTGAAAAATATATCAGAAATAGTGGAGTCGTCCACTACAGTTTGTTGCGGACTTTGTTACAGTCGTTATATCACACTACTCCAATTACAACTTTAATAACTCAGGAAAAATATGGTTACAATCGTAAGGTCATTCATTATAGTTTATTTCAGTCCCTTTATTTCCACATCCCTATTTTCCTAGTCCCTTTATTTCCACATCAACTCAATACAACTTAGAAAAATAAAGTTAGAATTGCAGAATTGAAGTTGCTGAGTTATATTCCCTTAAGTTGCTGTACCACACAATTTCGACTTCAACTTAAGACTTAGCGATCTCAACTCGGCAACTGCATTTACTACATACCTTTAAACTTGCCATACACCACATATCCGGAGTCCAAGACGATAAAACTTGGAAAATATAGTCGCAGGCTTGGAGTGTAGCCGTATGCTGTAGACCCTCAGAGGTCCTATATACTATACAACACCACTCCAACTCAAAACAATACGAAAAAACAAAAAACATAGTTTAAGTATTGGAGTTAAAGCCGCGGGGATGGCGATATATAAAAAAAGTCACCGACCAGTCTCATGCGAAGACGAAGAAGAAAAAGTTCCAGAAAATCATGCAGAGATGAACCAGATGAAACCATGTAACGAAGAACCATAGAAGATGGAGAATGGAAAGACAAAGAGAGACGGAGAATCTGGTTGAGTGAAGGAAGATAACGATAGCTGTAGAATCTAACTAGGTACATAAATCAATGATTTCAGTTTTATTAATAACTATTAAGGTAAAAATAAAAATAAAAATGATAAAAACAGAATTATATTTCAGGTAAAACATACATAGGTAGATTGATACGCATTAAGGGGCTACAATTCTCTTTAATCAGTATCTCTCTTCATATCTTCATGTAAGGGTTTACCATGACGTCTCGAGTGATATTTAAGAATCGTTTTAGTCACAAAAGTCTTCTCACAAATATCACATTTGTAAGGTCGAGCACCAGTATGTTGACGCATATGAATGGTTAAAGAAGATTTCTGGGTGAACGTTTTTTTACATATTTTACATTCGTATGGCTTTTCTTTCGTATGAACTCGTAAATGCGCTTTAAGGGAAGATGATGTGGTAAAGCTTTTGCTGCATACTTCGCAAATCCAAGGTTTGTGGTTAGCGTGGATGTTCTTGTGACGCTTCAAACCGATCGAGGAAGTTAGAGATAAGCCACAAATGTCACAAATGTGGTGTATTTTGGGTTTTTCGGTATGGACTTGTTTTATGTGTTTTTTTACATCTTTAACGATTTTTGAACATATGGTGCATTTGTTTTCTCTTAGTGGGTTATGTAATTTGGTATGAGCTTTTAAATAGTCCAGCGTTTTGTATACTTTTCCACAAAGATCACATGTATGTCCTGAAGCATGTACAGCTCGTTTATGTGTTAAATAATCTTTCAGAAAGAAACTTTCTTCGCACTGATCACATTTATAGGTTCCATTATGGACCTCATATTTATGTTTATCGAGAGCATCTTGACTGAGATATTTCTTATTACACTGATCACAACTGTGATGTGTGTTATGATACTTCATATGGTTATTAAAAAATTGTTCTCCTTTGATTTTTTTCCCACAAAGTTTGCATTCGATGGTTTCCTTGTGCCTCAGCAAGTGGACATTTAAAGCCGAATTCGTTTTAAATTTTAAATCGCAAAGATGGCACGAATGAGTTCTGGGTACGTGTACAAGTCGTTTATGTTTCCTCATTCGTTTGTATGTGTCATAAACTTTAAGACACAATTCACATCTATAAATTTCCTTTCCATTTGTTAAAATCCTGCAATGAAAACTTAAATTAAAATCAAAAACTTCATATGTTTTTTGTTTTTACATTTGTTCTGTGAACAGAAGAAGTAATTCTTTACTCAGACAAAATAATTCCTTGTACAAAACAATTTTTAAAAAAAGCAATTTGTGCAAAGTATACAGTAATTTAACAATTTACCATTTGATATGTCATTTTTTCTGGAAAAAGGGGAAGAACGGGGTAGAGAACGGGGAAAATATTGGGAAAAGAAGGAGGATACGAGATGGAAGAGGAAAGAAGGATAAGAAGATGAAGGGAAAGAGTAATAAAAAGGAGGAGGGAAGAAGGAGGATGCAAAAGAATAATGATAAAAAGGAGGGTGCAAAATGAAAAGGGAAAAAGGATTAAGAGGAGGTGGATGCAAGAAGTAGGGGGAAAAATTACTAAAGGTGGATGCAACAAAAAAAAACAAAAAAAAAGGTTAAAAGGAGTCGATTTCATAAAGGATGAGAAGAATGATGCAAGAAGAAGCAGCGAAGAGGAATGAGAAGATGCAAGAGAAATGGGGACAGGAGGAGAATGTAAAAAGAAGAAGTTATTGTTCGTTGAAGTCGCTATTTAACACATAACCCTAACTTCTACTCAAACAACTCGGAAAAATATAGTTAAGCGTTGCGGTCTCATTTTAGTCGCTATATTACCACACAACTCCGACTTTTAAGTCAAGACAAATCGGAAAAATAAAGTTCAAACTAGTTGGTTTCTGATAATGGGTCCCTTTTATCGTTGTCATCCTTCATATTTCATTTCTAGTTCTCCGCTGTGATAACATTCTTCAAAGTTTCTTCACGGTTAACGTTTTTTTTAGAAGGCGTTTCGACGAATACGCAGTCACATGACTGTCTAACATGCTGTGTTCCAGGGAGCCAAACAGGTCTCCAAGGCCATGTAATCCAACTAAATTTCCTTTTTTTAGCTCTTGCTGACAATATTGAGTGCCGTTTTTGTTACTAAAAGTGTACATATACTTCACAACCAATTGCCCTCAAGTGTCTTCACTAGTTCCTTCCGAGGAAAAAGAGGTCGTAAAATTCCGATGCTGGTTTTTCAGGATTTGAACCCTAGACCTTAACTTTAATGGGCAACGCACTGCGCAACTAAGTTACGATGTGATGTGGGTGCAAAGATAGATCGCCTTAACGGGGTGCATCCTGGGCAATGCTAAATGATCTATCACAACGATAACTGAATTAGACATCTACTATTAACACTAACTCCATACGTCTAAGTCTGCAGAAAATTCAGAGACCACCTCAAGAAACCCAAAACTTGGATAGGAAATAAATAAATCTAAAATTTTGAAAACATACTTTTAAGACAAAAACTCGATTTATCGATGTTTTGAACTACGGATTCATTGCAATGGCGGGCGAAACGTTGCTACAACAAATAAAAAATTTGGAGACTATTTATTAATCTTACATACATTAATTAAATAATTAACAAACCTAATTAGAATTACAATTTATTTCTACATGTAAAGGAGTCCCATGGCGTTTGGAATGATTTCTCAGAAGTGTTTTGGTCACAAAAGACTTCTCACAGATGTCACATTTGTAAGGACGTGTACCAGTATGTTGGCGATTATGCACAATGAGCGTTGATTTTTGAGTGAAGGATTTGTTGCAAATTTTGCATTCAAATGGTTTTTCTTTAGTGTGACTACGTATGTGCACTGTAAGATATTTGCGATTAACAAAATTCTTTCCACAAACATCACAAATCCAAGGTTTTTTCTCGTTATGCGAGTTTATGTGATCTCTAAAACTGGCTTGAGTTTTTAAGGATTTGCCACAGATGTCACAAATATGGCTTCGGTTGTGATGAACTGATCGCATGTGGTGTTTTATGTTTTTGACTGATTTGGAGCAAATGGGGCAATTCTCGAGACGTGGGATGTTGAGTGGGTTATGCGATTTGTTATGAATTTTTAAATAATCCATGGATTTGTATATATTTCCACAAGTTTCACACTTGTATCCTAACGCATGAACAACATCCTTGTGGGTGTTTAGGTCATTTTCGGTATCAAAACCATTATCACATTGATCACACTTAAAAAATCCATCATGGACCTCATATTTATGTTTATCGAGAGTATCCTGACTAAGATATTTTTTATTACATATATCACAAGTGTGATATGTATTGTGATACTTTATATGGGTTAAGTAGAAATACTCTCCTTTAATTTTTTTATCACAAATTTCACATACAAAGATTTTATCATCATGATGTCTGCGTATGTGCATAATTAAAGTGGTTTTGGTCTTAAATTTTTCGTTACAAAAATCACATAAAACAGTTTTTGGAGTATGCACAGTTTTTTCATGTTTCGTTAAACTTCGTTTTCTGTTAAACTCTTTAGAGCATATTCCACATGTGAAGATTTCTTTTCCTTCTTCCTTTACAAACCTGCAATGGTAAGACGAATTAAAACATGTTTTAAATTTTAGTTGCAATTTATTTTAAATGAAATGTTTTTGATCATTAAAGATGAACTGACTTGAATCAAGGTTCAAGAAAATATTCCAACCGGAAGAAAAGTCAATTTCGTAATTTGAAACAGATCAGGTACTCTTAGGCCCGTTTTACACAATCAACACTTTTTCACATCACATCACACCCAGTAGGTACATAGTCATTAACAGTAGATTGGCGTCACTTGCTCGCCACTCCCTCTACACACTCCTTAATAATTGTCAACACCAAGAATACACAAGCCCGTTCTTCCCTTCGCAGCATCAGCAACCGGCGTGTAGAGTGGTATTTTTTCTTTTATATATAGGGTATGGAGAGGGTTTGTAAACAGTCGTGGGTTAATACGTGTGGAAGGAACACCAAAACTGTGGATGACTTTCAGAACAAGCGACAGCGACAGAAGACCGAGACAAGAGACAGAGAAAAAGACTTGCCGTTGTACCTTGGGGGTATAGTATTGTAACAAACCACAACGAGGCAAGTTAAAAAACTATTTGACTCAAATCGTACACCAAACGTCACCTATCGGGAATAAGGCCAAACAGGGAGCGGGAAACTACCTTGGTAAAGGGATCAAAAAAATAATAATCTTTTCTTTTGGTTTATTAAATTTTTTTACAAATAGTTACAAAAATATGTATTAAATATATATTAAAGCTATCCAGCTCGAAGCGATTTCTTACACTTCAAGAATTTTATCCTTCAAACCGGCTTGTAACTACCGTTAAGATGCTGTTCAGTGCACGCAACATACTCTCGCAAATGTTCCGTGAGGCAAGATTCGCGTAGTGTAACTTACTTGTTGCGCAGCAGCCAATCCTTAATCGGGTTTTGGGTATAGGCGACTTCCCCGCTTACTTTTGTGTTGTGCGTTTTGTCTATTATTACATAAAAGCAAGGAACCTACAGTTTAATGTGGATTCCGAATCAACAAAATATGGAAATTATCCTAGGGCATGTAGCCTCGGTGGTTGTCCGTTGCCTTCCGATGGGAAAGGGGTCGTAAAATTCCGATGTTGGTTGTTTAGGATTTGATTAATATATTACACAACCCAAATCATTAGGTCCAATAAACCTGATGGTAACTACCGTTATATGTATGTTATATCTAGTACCATACGATTAAAGTGTTCTAAGCGCATTTTATTTCACACCATTTGGTTCTTCAAAACGGATATTAACTACCGTTGTACAATAAATCTAATTACTAGGATTACTCTTTACATCTACATGTAAAGGAGTTCCATGGCGCTTCGAATGAGTTGTCAAAAGTGTTTTGGTTACAAAAGACTTTCCACAAATATCACATTTGTAAGGTTTAGTACCAGTGTGTTGACGAATATGAACATTTAACGTTGATTTCTGTGTGAACGTCTTTTTGCAAATTTGGCACTGGTAAGGTTTTTCTTTGGTGTGAATGCGTAAATGCACTGCGAGGTTTTTTCGAGCGACAAAATCCTTTCCACATACATCACACACCCAAGGTTTTTTCTTGGTATGCATGTTGATGTGATCACGCAAACTAGCTTGAGTTTTTATGGATTTGCCACATATGTCGCAAATATGGCTTCGATTGTGATGGACCGTCCTCATGTGAAGTTTTATGTTTTTGACCAATTTGGAGCATATGGTGCAATTTTCGGGACGAGGGATGTTGAGTGGATTATGCGATTTCATGTGAATTTTTAAATATTCCATAGATTTATACACATTTCCACAAATATCACATTTATGTCCTAAAACATGAACAGTATTTTTATGCGTAGTTAAGTCTTCTTCAGAATTAAAACCAAAATCACATTGCTCTTGATCACATCTGTAACTTCCATTGTGAAAATCATTTTTATGTTTATTCAAAGTGTCTTGACTGAGATATTTTTTATCACACTGGTCGCAGTTGTAATAAGTATTGTGATACTTCATATGAGTTAAGAAGAAGAATTCTCCTTTAATTTTCTTCTCACAAATTTTGCATTCGAAGATATTAACGTCGTGATGTCTGCGCAGATGCATGGTTAAATTCGTTTTGGTTTTAAATTTTTCGTTACAAACGTTACACAAATGAGTTTTTGGTGCGTGGACACTTCTTTCGTGCTTTATTAAACTTCTCTTTGTGTTAAACTCCTTTGAGCATATTTCACATGCAAACATTTCTTTTCTTTCTTCCTTCAAAAACCTGCAATGAGAATACAGGTTAAAACAAATTTCAGTTTTAGTTGTTTTTTGTTATACAAGTCTTAACCCGTGGGCACCAAAAGATGTTAAAGTAGAATCCAGTACAAATAAAACAAGAGGACAAAGAACATAAAATGATCAAGCCGGTACAATGATAAAAAGAAACCTCAAGACAAAGATTAAAGATTCAAGCAGCGCCGAACATTTGATATGTCGCATAGGTGATTAAGAAATATGCTCCACTACAAATTAGAAAAGATGATACCTCTAACGAATATAGAATAATAAAGCCAAAATTACAATATTTAAAAGAAACCTTAAAAGAAAGGAGATAATTGTGTACAGAAAATGAGGGTTCTCGACCAATAATGCTACGGCGATACGTCTTCTAGGATAATAAAATTAAAAGTTGTGAAATCATGGAAGAAAAAGCAGCTAGTTAACGTCGGTCATGGTCAGAACTCGAAGTGACCATGATGACTTCTGCGGAATCTAGATATGATGGGCTTTCCACCTACACCAGCACCGTCTATACATTGACCTAACGAACACATCGAGATCAGAATCTTGGATCATCCGCGAACGTCGTCAAAGGCCGACACCATATCATCTTCCACACCAACAATCATTTATTCATCACCAAAGTCAATTTTTGATTATACCACACCTTGTCTTCCTGTTTGCCTGATGGCTGCCTTCAGGCACTTTAAAAGACCTGATAAGAGATTATCTTTAAAATGTGATTGGTGCTGAAGAATATTAATTAAAGTGGTACCTGTCGAGAAGGTTACTAATCCTAGTGATTAACCATCCACCAAACTACTAAGAATATCGTAGGCACAAAACGTGTGGAAGCGTTTGAACTATAGACGTTCCGACAGATACTATGAATTTTGTAGCCAGACTAAATAAAGAACGTTCTGAGGAGAGTGGAAAAGCAACAAAAAATTGTAAATATAATGAAAAGCAGAAAGCTGGAATATTTCGGCCATGTTATGGGACACAAAAAGAGGTAAATAATTCCTCAACTTATCCTAGAAGAAATGGTATTGGTAAGAGGTCCTGGTAAAGGACAAATTTCCTGTGGTTCGGAGTGACCTCGGTGCAATTATTTCAAACAGCAACAAATAAGGTCCAAATCGCTTTAATGATCGCCAATATTCGCTGCGGATAAGGCATGGGAAAAATAGTTAGATACACAAAATTATTTATTAAAATGTTTTATTTTTTCCATCATAATACATCGACCCTTATACTTGTAACCACTCTGCATATAAAATTTAATTAGAATTACTTGCCATGTCTACATATAAGGGAGTTCCGTGGCGTTTGGAATGAGTTCTTAGAAGCGTTCTGGTCACAAACGACTTCTCACAAAAATCACATTTGTAAGGCTTAGTACCAGTGTGATGACGGAAATGCACATTTAACGTTGATTTCTGAGTGAATGTCTTTTTGCATATATAGCATTCATATGGTTTTTCATTGGTGTGGGTACGTATATGCACTGTAAGATTTTTTCGAGCAACAAAATCCTTTCCACATACATCACAAACCCAAGGTTTTTTCTCGGTGTGTATGTTCATGTGGTCTCTAAAACTGGCTAGAGTTTTTACAGATTTGCCACAGATATCACATACATGGCTTCTGTTATGGTGGACTGTTCGTCTGTGATGTTTTAAGTTTTTTACTAATTTGGAGCATATGGTGCAAATTTCAGATTGTGGGATGTGGAGCGGATTATGCGATTTCATGTGGGTTTTTAGATATTCTATGGATTTATAAACATTTCCACAAATTTCACACTTATGCCCCAAAGCATGAGCTATACTTATGTGCATAGTTAAGTCGTCTTTAATGTTATACGCTTTTTCACATTTATCACACTTATAAAATCCATTATGAACGTTAGCCTTATGTTTATCTAAGGTATCTTGACAGAGGTACTTTCTATTACATTGGTCACAATTAAATTCGGACTCATGATACTTCAAATGGGCTTGGTACAAATGTTTTCCTTTAATATTTTTTTCACAAATTTTACATTTAATGATTTCTTTATCAAGATGTCTGCGCATATGAGTGTTTAAAGTCGATTTAGTTTTAAATTTTTCATTACAAATATTACATAAATATTTTTTTGGTGCATGAACACTTCCATGTGCTATTAAATTTCTTTTTTTGCTAAACACTTTGGAGCATATTTCACATGCAAACATTCCTTCTCTTTCTTCTTTTATAAACCTGGAATAAGAGTACAAATTTAAAAAAAATAGTAAGTTTTTGGTTAGGTTAAGTTACATTCAAAACGCCTTTATTTTTGACTTAAAACAACGCCAAACCGAATATTTAAGTAACATCCAAAAAAATAAAACACATTTTAAAATTGTGGCTGGAATTTTGGAAATATCAGAGAAATTAAAGTTTTGATTAATAAACTAATTGCTGCATCATTTTTAACACACATTTTTTTATAACATGCGTAAAAATAGCCAATTTTCGAACGCGAATTGAAAATATATTTCTGTTAATTATATCTGCGATTTTTTATAAAAATGAAAAGTTGGCAAATTTTTTATAATTTTTTGAAATTTAAGTACATTGTAGGTAAATTATTTGGCCATAGATCCCTGCAAACCGCATTTGTTTAATACGTATTAAACAGATGTTTTTGTTAATTGTATCTACCATTTTGAGGTTCGTCTAGAATCTAGTGATCAATAAGGGTAAGGATACAACTGTGTTTGTAATATAAAAAAGAAACACCAGTAGTTTTCTCAATTTTATTGGCACATCTCGTTGGTGATTGGCTGTCTTTACGAACATAAATTATTCCGAAATAATTCCGCCTTGCTACGTATATAAAGAACGGCTTATGTCGCTGTCGGCAGATAGTTAACATTCGTTTTGGGATTTTAAATTATTGGATGTAACGTTAGTACAATGTGCTGTCCCTAGAAGTCGAAGCATACGTATCTTAGGCATGTATCCTTCTTTTCTTACCATTCGTACCATCGAGGTTTCGGCGCCGTACAGAAATATAGCAAAAAATTAGTATGATGTTCTGTCCGTGGAATCCAAAGCATTCATCGCTTAGACTACAACTCAGACACATTACGTATCGCTGCTACGGTATTTGGTGCTCAAGACTCTCAGCAATCAGTCGGAACACGCACTTCTCAGCCAACTACCAACAAGTTTAGAATCTGTTTTCTCTCTTCTTTTTCGTCTATCAAAGCCATGCTTCGGAGTTATATCATACTTGCTCTTAAGCTATTAGGTGATTGCTTTTGAGGTATTTGGTGCTTGCTTTTGGGGTGTTTGGTGCCCGCTCTTGTAATATCTGGTACTTAAGACTCTTAGTCGATACTCGCACTTATCAGCCAGGTCTTTTCATAATATAGAAGCTATCAATCGGTTGGTACTCGCGACACTCCTCATCCAAATACTTAAAGTTTAGGATATGTTTTCACTTTTCAATTTCCTTTATTAAAACCTCTCATTCCATTTCCTTTACCATGTTTTTATATGTTCCTAAGGTATTTGTTGCTTGCTTCTTAAGTGTTTGGTGCTTGATCCCGTGGTATTTGCCGCTTTTTTTGTACTTAAAACTTTCAGACGGCGTTGTACCTTGCAAGCGTAAAATATTAGCACTATTGCGCAATAGTTGCAGAATTTAGTGATAGAGCCTTTCTTCTGGATAGGAAAAAAGGTTCTAAAATCTTTAGCACCTGTATCAGTGGTACGGAGTGACTTCACAATTATTTTAAAGAGCAGCAGACAAGGCTACGATAATCGACAATATTCACAGCGCGGATAAGGCATGGAAAGAAGAAGAATTTATACACAAATATTTTTTTTTTATTTTTTTATTCCTTCATCATATGGATTGTTTCTTAAGACTACTCTGTATATATAATCTAATTAGAATTACTTTCTATTTCTACATGTAAAGGAGTTCCGTGGCGTTTGGAATGTGCCTTTAGAAGCGTTTTGGTCACAAAACACTTTTCACAAAAATCACATTTAAAAGGTTTATTACCAATGTGGTAACGCATATGAACATTTAATGTTGATTTCTGAGTAAACGATTTTTTGCAAATTTCGCATTCATATGGTTTTTCATTAGTGTGGGTACGTATATGCACTGAAAGACTTTTTCGAGCGACAAAATCCTTTCCACATATATCACAAACCCAAGGTTTTTTTTTAGTGTGTATGTTCATGTGATCTTTAAAGCTGGCTAGAGATGTTACAGATTTGCCACAGATATCACATACATGGCTTCTGTTATGGTGGACTGTTCTCATGTGGTGTTTTATGTTTTTTACCAACTTGGAGCATATGGTGCAAATTTCAGGTCGTGGAATGTGTAGTGGATTGTGCGATTTCATATGAGTTTTTAAGTATTCTATGGATTTATAAACATTTCCACAAATTTCACACTTATGACCCAAAGCATGGACAATACTTTTGTGCTTAGTTAAGTCTTCTTCAATGTTATACGCTTTTTCACATTTATCACACTTATAAAATCCATTATGAATGTTATTCTTATGTTTATCTAAGGTATCTTGACTGAGATACTGTCTAGGACATTGATCGCAATTATAATATGACGCATGGTACTTTAAATGGGCTTCGTACAAATGCTTTCCTTTTATATTTTTTTCACAAATTTTACATTTAATAATTTCAACATCAACATGTCTGCGCATATGAGTGTTTAAAGTCGATTTTGTTTTAAATTTTTCATTACAAATATTACATAAATATTTTTTTGGTTCATGGACACTTGCATGCCCTATTAAATGTTTTTTTTTACCAAACACTTTGGAGCATATATCACATGAAAACATTTCTTCTCTTTCTTCTTTTATAAAAAACCTGAAATAAGAGTACAAATTAAAAAAAATGGTAAGTTTTAAGTAATTTATTTGGCTATAAATCCCTGCAAAACGCGTTTTGTTTATGACTTATAACAACGTCAAAACGAATATTTAAAGAACATCCTAAAGAAATAAAACATTTCTTAAAAATGTGACTATAATTTTGGAAATATCTTAGTAATTAGGGCTTTAATCAAAAAACTATTGCGACACTATTTTTTAGCACACATTTTTTTATAAGATGTGTAAAAATTACATGTTTCGACCCAATAGCAAATTTTCGAACGCGTATTGAAAATATGTTTTCCTTCATTCTATCTACGATTTTTTATGGAAATAAAAAGATTTTTGCTTTTATGTTTTAAATCCCTCAACCATTTTAAATTCCATTTTAGTATCTTGTAGGTAATATATTTAATTATAAATCCCTGCAAATAGCAAATTTTCGAACGCGAATGATCCATGCTCGTCCCGCGATCACCTTGGAAAATTTTTGTGAAATACCTTTCTTTTGTAAAGTAGCTAAAATAAATTAGCATTTTTTACGTCACTTATTATCTGGCAATATAACAATTGAACAAATGTTTCTTGAAATTTTGTTGAAAACCACAACACCCACAGCTACGCCAAGTAAACTAAATAAAACTCCATGGAACAGTAAACAACTTTTATTTATAATAATTAGGTTAAGTATTTACAAAGATCTATTTTACAAATATGCTTCAGCATCCTCAGTTACCAACCATGTATCACATGTTCTTTGATTCTTCTTTTCTTGTTGATACATCATCGTTTCACTAATCTTTTAACTTAGTGCCCAAACTAGAGTGCCAGAGGTAAAACTCAGTGCGCACACCAAGAGCACTGAATACAAAAGTTTATACCAAGAGCCTTCCGAATTGTACGCTCCGAGTTGTCCATATTCTTGCTTTTAAAAATCTGTTTAAAAGTGCTACAATTTGTCGACTTCAATCGGCCGTTTTAGATTGTTTAATTTGGATTAAGATTGCGAGTTGTCCACCCCGCATTGTCCAAATTTTTTCTTCTGAAAGTCCTTCCAAATCTTACATTTTGATTTGTTTTAACTGTCCACTCAGAATTGCTTGGGATGATCAATTACGAAATGATTTGCTACCAGTTGTCCACCTCGAATTGAACGCTGCGAATTGTCCAAAGTTTTTGCTTCTGAAAGTCCGTTCAAAAATGTTGTGATACGATTTGTCGACTCCAAATCTTACATTTCGAATTGTTCTGATTGTCCATATTTTTTGATGCACCGACACGAATTGTCCACTCCGAATTGTCGTCTCCTATTTTATCGTCTCTAAATTGTCTATATCTTTGCTTGTGATGGTCCTGTTACGATTTTTCCGTTTCGAATGGTCCGCCTTTTTGCGTCCGTTTCGAATTACCCTAGTACAACTTAGTCATCGACAAAATATTCACTACGAATTTTCCGCAGGAAACGAATCACCCTATAAAAAATTATCCACTCCGTATGGTTCGCTCTGAATTATCCCGACACCGTTTTTCTTTAACGCTCGTTGTAACGTCCTAATTAAACTATCCTTTTTAGGCATAATCATCCTAACACTGTCCGCCATTTGCTGGATCACTTCCTCTGTTGCAAGTTTGGGAGTCATTCCAGGTTGTGCCATTAATTCTTTCATTTGTGCTATAGCTTGACGTGCTAAAAGTTTGTGTGGAGTGACGTCGTGTGTATGTTCTAGAGGTCCTTTCAAAACTGTATTTCCCCGTGTATGCATGATGGATTTGCACTTCAAAGTTCGATGGGCACGACAACGCCAGTGAATAATTTGCTCAGAGTTAATTCGGTGCTTTACGTATTCATTGGATCCATATATGAGGGTTTTACATCCACGAGTTGTCGTTCCGAATTGTAATGGAAATTCTTCTTCTGGTTCAATCTTTATTTTTCTGAAAAGAGATAATTATAAATGTGAGTATGCATAAAGAGATATAAAAATTTTAACTTTGGGTTTTTAAAAATTATGATAAAAATTTTAGCTTCGCGGGTTTTGGGACATTTTAAAAAACTGTAAAATATAAGAACTGTTTTAGAAGTTTATTTTGTTGCACTTTGCATAAAATGGGTTAAAATGAACTTGTTTTTATGGAATTGTTAGAGGGTATGGGTAAGAGCACAGATAAGTTACACTACCCTATAGTAAGAGTATAATCTGAATCACTTTTTATTAAGTTAGAAAGTGGTGTATAGTCTGTTGAGCACGTTAAATATCATAGATATTCCTTTGTCTGTTAGTTCTATCAAATTTCTGTGAATAGGTCATATCTTTTATGTTTGCTTTTTTGTATTTGGAATCTTATTTCTTGAGTTTTAATTTGATGATTGAAAGACTTATTTGGCAATTGGGGGATTTTGCGCCACCACAACTCTACATCCTAGAACGCATACGCTGCAAGTTGAAACAACCAATATTTCCCCATCAATATCATAGTCGAGTTCGGCTAGGTCCACTTGGGTTAGCGCTGGCCACTTGCTGTGCCACCTACTTGTAAGCACTGCTCCACGTTTGGAACAAAATATTCCCCACTAATATCATTGTCGAGTTCTACTATAAAAACTATAAAGAGATCAGGGCGATAAGGATACCAAGATATGTGATGGGGAAAAGGGAAAGAACAGGAGAAAGGTTCGAAAGAATAGCAAGGACAAATGCGGAAATAAAGAGAGAGAAAACAGATATTGGGAAGAATTAGAAGATAGACTATGTAAAAGATGATAAGATGAAAGAAAGAGTATTTGCTCGTGTTTCTAATCGTTAATGCTATCAAAGGACAAGGCACTTACATACCAAGTAATCCAAGAAAATAAATATATTGATTATATAAAATTTATTTGTCATTTTTTGTGGCTCCTTACAATTTTTTTACAAATGATTTCTAAATTTTAATAATAGAACCTTCCAATGTATTGAATAGTTTTAAAAATTTAGCCTTTCTCCGCTTAACACGTCCATATACGCCCTTTATACCTATTAATATATAAGAGAGCGTATATATTCGCTTTTCACATTTATAAGTGTTTAAAAATATTTACCTTCTGACTGCTTAAGATGTATACATGCACATTTGTTACATATTGATAAACACAAAAAAGCACCATTGACAATCTAGGTTAAAATATTAAAAGACTATTCGATTTATTAGAAGATACAGTTTAATGATTTATTGTTGTTCAATATATTTAGCAAATTAAATATTAAACTAATATAACACATGTGTTTAACATTTATTTTTACAGCACAAGATTTAGAGGTCTTTGAGGTAAAAAAATTAACAAAAAACCAATTTCATGCGCTCTTCTTATGACTAGAATCAATGTAAATTTTCTTAGTTCGTAGACTTATTAAGTGTTGCCAACAATTTTGTTCATTATCGAATTTTCTTTGAATAACGTAAACTAACACCAGCAATTTACATGCATTTTATGTTTCCTTTACAGCATGATGGCAGTCATAGGTTAAAGTTCCTATTCCGTAACCTTGAAAATTTTACCGTGGCCGCGGCCCTTTCACGCCGGCTAGATAAATGGCACCAGTTGACGCAAGACAGAAAGAACTGGAAACAATTAGAGATGGCATATATCCAGGAGTGGATCGTAAAATGCTGCTTAAGAAGAAGAAGAAGAAGTCGATAAGTAGTTAGGCCAATAAAATCTGAAAAATAAGAGCAATAGCAAGCCAAACGTTGACAACAACAAATAAATCTATTTGTCTTAAACCCAAAATTAGAAAAATTTCAGTTAGGTTATGTCAATTTAGAGCATGGTTATAATAACCAAACCCTCAAATATCTTCATGTTTGTTATAACAGAGTTCAACAGTACGTTCATTATTTACATGAAATGAAATTTCATGACGTTTAGCGTTAATATCGTTTTGGTTTAGTTAGGTTAGGTTAAATCACGCGATAACTGACAAATTTCCTGCGAACCTTCATGTTTGATATAACCAATTTGAACTTTACTTTCAACATCATCATGGAATGGAATTTCATGACGTTTCGAATGATATCTAAGAAGCGTTTTAGTTACATAAGTCTTTTCACAAAAATTACATTTATAAGGTCGATCACCGGTATGTTGACGCATATGGATGATCAACGTTGATGTCTGTGCAAAGTTTTTTTTGCAAATTTTGCACTCGTGAGGTTTTTCTTTTGTGTGGACGCGATGGTGCAGTACAAGATGTGGTTTGAGCACGAAACCCTTTCCGCAAATGTTGCAAACGAAATCTTTTTTCTGGTTGTGCGCATTTACGTGGTTCAGTAAACTGTTTTTGGAAGATAGAGATTTTCCACAAATATCACAATCGAAGGTTTTGTTTTTGTGGACCGTTCTCATGTGTCTTTTAACATTTTTAACTAATTTTAAACATATGGTACATTTTTCTTCTATAATTAGTGGATTGTGGGATTTCTTATGGGTTTTTAGATATTTTCGAGTTTTGTATACTTTTTGACAAATATCACACTTATATCCTGGAGCATGAACTACTATTTTATGATTAGTTAACTCTTCTTCACTGTTAAAAGCATTATCACATTGATCACACTTGTAAATTCCGTTATGAACTTTATTTTGGTGCCTCGTTAAAAAATCCAGCGTGAGGTATCTTTTTCCACATTGGTCACATCTATGATGTGTGTTGTGAAGCTTCTTCAAATGAAGTTGATAAAAAAATTCGCCTTTTACTTCTTTTTCGCAGATTTTACATTTATGCATGGAAACATCCTCATGACGACGTATGTGTATAACCAAAAATCGATTTTTCTTAAATTTTGCATCACAAAGATGACACGCGAAGGTTTTTGGTACGTGAACTTCAGTTTTATGTTGTCTTTGTTTCCTTTTTGTAGAAAAAACTTTTGCGCATATTCCACATGGAAAAATTTTCTTTCCGCCTTGTACTAAAAACCTGTAATAAGAACAGGAGTTAAAATAAAGTCAAAACTTTTGTTATGGTTTATTTGAAAGCATTATTCACCAAAGAGAAAGGAAAAAAGAAAATAAAAGTGAGCGAGCAAAAAGAAACAAACGATTTGTACTGGTACATTTGGTGCGCACGGGTTGCAGAAAAAAAAATTGCAGTAATTACGTTTTGGATGTGGTGCTCGTGTTTTTAGTCCATAGGACAAAAATTATATAGAAAAACAAACGAAAGAAAGAATAGCTTTTGAAAAAAAAGACTATAGAGAAAGAAGACTATACGAAAAGAACACTAAAGGAAAGAAGCCTGTAGTGGAAGAAGACTTCCAGTAAAAAAGTATTTAGGAATAGGAGGCAATGGAGAAAAGAGGCAATATACTACAGGAAGAAAATGGAAAAAACAATTTAAGGAGAAGAAGACTATGGAAAAAGACAATAGAAAAAATCTACAGGGAAAATAGGAAAAACGACTTAAGGAAAAGAACACTACAGGAAAGAAAGACTATAAGGAAAACAGTCTATAACAAAAGGCACACATAATCAATCACAAACAAAGTTTTACTTGACACTGTTATTGAAAATGCAACTTGGTTCGCACTTAATACATATTGACTTAAGAGTGTGTGCATGCTCTCTGGTCACACATTTCTTTATTTTTTTATAATGAAAACACGTGTCTATAAACTTACGACCATTTATTCACAGATCGCTTAAAACCAGGTGTTTAATATTTGCCAAGTAAACGTAACCTGTTTCTTTTTCTTTTCATTCTTCTCCATTTTCTTTTTTATCTTTAGCAACCTTTATTAAACTCCTGACGTGTAGTTTCTCCTTTACCTAAAATGCTGGCAGATTACATTGCAGGTGGACCTACAGTGCAACGTTCACTGGAGATATATGATGTCTCTGGACTATGGGGCAAAAAAATACTAGGTAAAAAGACTTTTGGAAAAAAAGATAAAGAAAAAAGAAGACTGAAGACTGAGGAAAAACCACCAAAGAACAAAAAACCTTTAAGAAGACTATAGAATTAAAAATGTAACGACGTTAAATTAAAATTGATAGTTTGCTGTGTACACTTCCTTATCCCATCCATATCTACGGTAGGTAATATAACAAAAGGTCTCACAAATTTTTTTTATTTAAAACAATTTATTTCATTACTTATATACAAAAAGTCAGTACGAAATCTACAATTCATTGTACTAATATTTAATTTGTATTGCAGTGCAATTTAGTAATTTTTGTTTAAAGTGTATTAGACGCCAAAAAATAAAGCCAAATCAGATAAGGTTAGGAAAAATTTAAAAATCCCTGAAATACAATAAGGTTGGAACACCTAGTAGGATTCTTTTGTAGGAGCGCGGGTAAAGACTCACGCATACATCTGCGTAAGTCTACAGGTTGGACTGTGAACGGATGGTTTTACTTTTAAAAAATTATTTAAATTATAATAAAATATGTTTAACATAACCTAAAATCGACATTTCCAAATTACAAAATTTCTAAATGTAGGATCAGTTGGGTCTGTAAGAACGATCATCCCACACACTTCTTCCCTACCCTACATCCCACTGCGCCGAAGCGTGAGTAATTTTGACACTGGACCTTAGTTCTAACTAAAAGTTACACCTTAGAGTCGTTGGACAAATGCTCTGTTGATGTGGTAATTTTGTGTGATTTCGTATGATAAACTAAATCTGCTCTTCTGGGATATTTCTTATCACAAATTGTGCATTTGAAGGGTAAATCACCGGTATGTCTTCGCATATGAAACTTTAAAGAAAAATTCGTGGCAAATTTTTTTCCACATATTGTACAATCGAATGGTCTTTCTTTGGTGTGAACCCTCAGATGGACATCGCGGGTATGTTTCACAGCAAAGGCTCTTTCACAGATGTTACAGACATAAGGCTTCTCAGTATTGTGAAGCTGTAGGTGCCGCTTCAAATTTTGCGCTGTTAGTACAGCTTTTCCACATAGCTTACATACGTGGTCCTTCGTTATTTCTGTATTATGAGTACGAAGATGACATACTAAGGATAATTTGGTGCGCAATTTTTTAGAACAGATCGTGCACGTAAATTCTTGTTTGATTTGTAATGGATTGTGAGTTTGTAGGTGTTCGTTTAGATAACGCATCGTAGTATAGGCCTTATCACAAAAATTACATTTAAACCTTATTGCGTTATGTACAATATTAACATGTTCATCAAGACGTCGCTTCCTAATAAAACTTGCATCGCATTGGTCGCACTTAAATGGTTTATCAAAATGGACATATCGATGAAGTTCCAAAGTAGTTTCCGCTTTAAAGTCTTTATCACAAATATCACATTTGTACGGCCTAATATCATTATGGGCCTTTAAGTGTTTCCTTAATGTTGATTTTTGTGCGAATTTTTTATCGCAAACATCACAAGCAAATTTTTTTGGGTTGTGGTGATAGTTCTTATGTCTACTTAATTTGAGCACAGTAGCAAATACTTTGAGACATTTATCACAAGCGTTTTCATGGCGCATTTTCGTTGCTTTTCTGCAAAATAAAAATAAATTAAAACCAAAATTTAGACTCCTTAGCACAATTTCTATTTCTAAAAATTAATAGTTTGGTGCTTTTTGGTTTTTAAGGTAAAAAACTAGATGGTGGCTGCTGAAGACCAGAAGATCTAGATGGAGGAGCATGATCAAAATAGCCAAAGCCCACCCTGAACTGCACAGATGAAGAAATAAGGAGAAGAAGAAGAAGAAGAAACGTGTTGCGAAAAATTGCGTAAAAAAATATTAGTACCTAACTAATATTTTAGATAATTAATAATAATAATAATGTATTGTATCGATCAGTAGCCTATCAAAGTCCACCTATCCTATTAATTGATTTGCAATGCTAATCTTTGAAACTATAATAGGAACAACTCGTCAGAGGGATGAAAATGACAGCGGTCAATACCATTCATGGCAAAAACAATTAAGGACAGAATTAGGAGCTAAGATCTAGGATATGGGTAATTTTCAATATATCGCAAAATAAATGAAAACTGGAAGAAAGAAATAGAAGGAACTAGTCAACAGTCAACTTCCGAACCACCCGAGAGCAGAGATAAATTTTAAATCTAGGACTAAAATAAAAACAGGACCTGGCCGTAGAAACAGAAGTAGAGTAATCAAAAGATTTTGTAAAATAGATCAAAATCGAAAACAATTAACGAAACACCATTAGAAAAAATATGTGGGAAATAGAAGAATGAAATAGAAAAATGGAATAGAAGAAATAGATGACAAAGAAGAAGAAGAAGAACCAACAGAAACACAAACAATTAAATTAAATTTGCACCACCATCTTCCTTATCTATGGTAATATAGGGAAAGCGCTTATAAGTCATAAAAAATCCAACTTATTGTCCAAAAAATTTATTTTATCTTTTTATACATAAAACATGTACAAGATCTAAAATTCATTGCATTACAATTCAGTTTATGTTGCATTCCGAGCCCAATTTAATAATTTTTGTTTTTATAAGTCTAGTTCTAAAGATATTGCATAATTCCTGGAACAAATATTGTTTTGGTTTACGTGATCAACGAATCATATTATTTTAAGCCACGATATGAACTATTTTTGTTGACTACTTCCTATTGGTGTTCTGTTAATTGTTGTTCATCGACGTGAACCTACCAAACCAACCTGCTTAACTATCGAACTTATGACATTAACCTTAAGATCCATTGCTCCATGTATACATACTAGACTGAAAATATTTCCCGAATATAACATTTCCTATCTACAAAACCTGTTCATGTAAAGGAATTCCATGAGTTTTTACATGAACTAATAAATTTGATTTTCCAAGAAATTTTTTCTCACAAATCACACATTTGTAAGGTAAATCGTAAGTATGTTTACATCGCATGTGAACCCTCAAAGCAGGTTTTGAGGCATATTTCTTTCCGCAAACATTGCATTCGATTGGTTTTTCTCCGGTGTGTATTCTTAAATGACCGTCACGAATATTTTTTGTAGCAAACGCTCTTCCACATACATCACAAGGAAAAGGTTTTACATTATTGTGACGCTGCAAGTGCAGTTTTAGGTTCTGGGCAGTGAGTACAGCTAGTCCACATAAGTGACATACGTGATTTTTTGTTATGTTAGTATCGTGCGTCCGAAGATGACTTACAAGTGATAGTTTACAACGTAATTTTTTTGAACAAATTTTGCATGTAAAGTCTTCGCTAATATGTAACGGATTATGTATCTTCAGATGTTTGTTTAAAATATACTTAGTGGTATACTTTTTATGACAAAATTCACACTCATATCTAATGTTGTTGTGTGCAATTTTCACATGATGGTCAAGAATTTTTTTCGTAGGATACCCCATATCGCATTGGTCACACTTAAAAGGTTTTTCAAAATGGATTTTGCGATGACTCGTTAAAGTGATTTTTACTTTAAACGCTTTATCACAAACGTCACATTTGTGCGGCCTTTGGTCGACGTGGGCAAATTTGTGTTTCCTTAGTGTTGAGTCATGCGCAAACTTTTTACCACAAACGTCACAAGCATAGTTTTTGGGAATGTGATGATAATTTCTATGTCTGCGATATTGGAGTCTTGTTGGAAAGACTTTATCACAAACTTCACAAACATGTTCGTGAGGCATTTTTGTTCCTTTCCTGTAAAAATGAAAATTAATTAAAATCAAACCTTGTAAGTCTATAAAAAGCAATACGACATGCATAGCCATTACCCTTCACCACCTTATCCCTGTGTATTGATATGTGGCGGAAATGGTAGTCGCGAAAAATATTAAATTCCAGTTTTCGACGGAAATACTCGTTTGGGTGTGTCCCAAATCAAAAAGCACCGTTTTTTTTCAATGTTGTTTTTTTGTGTGGGAGTGTGTCTCGTTCCGGACGGTGTAGAAAGACTCTTCAGAAAGACTGCGTGGAAAAACTGTGTAGAAAAACTATATAGAAAAACTATATAGAAAAACTTTTGGATGCACACTAGGAAGTTAAGTTTAACGATTTCCAAAAGTTTTTGAAAAAGATTTTCAAAAGTTTCCCAGAATTTTTTCAGATTTTTGACAATTTCCAACAGTTTTATAAAGATTGATAGAAGCATCCACCTTTGCAGGAATCCTGTAACTCCCATAGGGCACGTCCCCAGGTGGCGGAAAACTTTTAAGAAATTCCCGTTGGAATTTGGCAAATATACCAGGAATCCAACTCAGCTCTGCCAACAAATCCAACCGTCACGTCCCCGAAGAGATTACGTCGCGTGATCTCTAAGAACACGGCGTGCAATGGAGCAAGAAAACCATTGCAGATAACCCACCTTTAAATCAAGCTAATAACCTACTTACAGGTGGTACACTCCCTCTACTCAAAGAGGCGCAGCCTCGGAACCTGGCAAATTGTAAGATGATGACCAATGCTATGAACAGGTTTAAGATTTGGAAAAAAGTTAGCTTCGTGAAAAAATTCTCATAGAGGAACTAAAACAAGATATTTGCGCTATCCAAGAAACAAAAAGAAACGGAAAGCGACAATGCTAATACGACGACTACCTTTTGGCATACAGTGATGTTTACAAAGGAGAGCTGCTGCAGGAGTGATACATAAAAAAATTAAAGATGCTATAAAAGGCTGTGAGTATATCCATGAAAGACTATTGAAAATAAAAATAATGACTAAAAAAAGTATTTTCTTCTTCTTTTGAGAATTATTAAATGTTTCTAGAAGTTTTTGAGAAATAATAAAGATTTTCAAAAATTTTCCAAAGTTTTTGTGGAATTTTAACGATTACTATTTTTTGAGGATTGTTGCAAGTTTTCAACAGGTTTTTCAAATTTTGAACAATTTCTATAGTCTTTTTAGGAATTGTGAAATATTTTTAAAGGTTTAAAAATTGCTAAAGTGTTTGAAAATGGATAACGATTATCAAAAATTTCCTAAAAAGTTTTTGAGTTTTTAAAAATTTCCATGGGATTTACAGGGTTGTTAATGGAAAAACAGAATAAAGGTGAATCCACTTATTATGACGCATTGTAAAATAATAAATTACTTTAAAAAAATTTATTTTATTAAAAAATATTATTTTATTTTATTATATAATGTGGACGTTCCAAATTTTATATTTTCTCATTTAATTTTTTAAATTTTATTTTATTTTTCAAATTTTCTACTAATGCAAAGGAGTTCCATGTATTTTTAAATGCTTTCTTAAAAGTGTTGACGCTGCAAATTTTTTATCACATATATCACATTTATGAGGTCGAACGCCAGTATGCTGTCGCATATGGGTATTTAACGATGATTTCTGAGTAAAACCTTTATTACAAACGCTACACACATGTGGCTTTTCTTTAGTATGAACAATTAAATGCACTTCGAGATTCTTTTTAACAACAAAAGACTTTCCACAGATTTCACACACCCATGGTTTTTCATTATTGTGAATCATCATGTGATGTTTTAGACTTTCCGCAGTTGTAACAGCTTTACCACATAAATGACACACATGATTTTTAGTAACGTTGCTATCATGAGTGCGAAGATGGTTTTTTAGGGATTCTTTGCAACTTAACTTTTTGGAGCATATGGTGCATGAGAAGTCGGATTTAGTATTGTGTTTTTTGATATGTCCATTAAGATTATTCAGCGTGTTATAAGTTTTATCACAAATTGTGCACTTGTGTCTAATTTCCTTATGTACACTATCAATGTGTACTGCAACGTAATATTTACTGATAAATCTTGCATCACATTGATCACACTTGTAAGGTTTAACAAAATGCGTTTTTCGGTGACGTTTGTAATTGTTTTTAAATTTAAACTTTTTAGGACAAATATTACATTGATATGGTTGTATGTCGGTGTGTATCTTCTTGTGTTGTTTAAGTATGGATTCTTGTACAAACTTTTTTCCACAAATATCACACGGTATATTTTTTGGGTCGTGTTGATGTCTTCCATGTCTATATAGTTTTCTTGCAGTGTCAAATACTCTTTGGCATTTATCACATTTAATTATTTCCTGATGATCTTGGGTCCCTAGCCTGTAAATGGTGAAATTAAATTAATAATTATTTGCGCTCTTAAGTGGTGGAGAGTAATTTTTTAGAGGTGGAAGTTTGTGGATTCCACCAAGAACAGAGAAATGTTTAGAATAATCCGTTGCTATATACTTAACCTTGCGTGGAAAATGACCTTCTTAGGAAAGTAACGTTATATTCGTCCTTAGAAACGGACTATTTGTAATCGCTGAATAATTAATAATTATATTTCCATTACTGCCGAATTTTGGACAATGTAACGCTAACTTAACATATTGCCCATTTTTAGATATCATTGAAAGACATTTTTCTTTCAAAAAAATTAAACCCTTTCACTGCTAAAGGCGTATAAATACGCTTTTAGTCCTTATTAAAAAATAAAAAAGACCGTACATCTACATATTTGATTATTAAAGGCGTATATATACGTCACACGTACATATAAATGAATATGTGAATACATCCGCCTTTAGCAATCAAATTAAACGGTTTAAACTTTTGCATATTTATAAAAAGGACCAATTCATTCAACCTTAACATAGTGTGTGGAAGAGCAGAGCATAGTGCGCCAGTGGATGTGCGTATAGTAAAAAAAAATAATTGACTTTAGTACACACATAATTAGTTAAGATTATGAGAAAATAATTAATGACTGGTCCGTAGGATTGGCTTTAATGATAGACGCCACTAGGTGCATCAATAAAAAAAAATCATGAAAATTTATAAAAATTTTCAAAATATTTAACAGATACTAAGTTGCGGTTTAAATGATCTAGATTTAATCACAGGGAAATGGGAACTCTTTGTCATTAGGATACAATTAATGAAGCTCTAGAATATTTCTACATCAAGAGCATCAAGCTCTTCTTTTTAACGCTCTTTTACATAATATTCTCTTCTTTAACGTTCTTTTCTGTGACATTTTATTTCATTTTAATAATTTTTGTAAAAATTTAAATTAAAAATTCTTTCATTCATTCATTCATTCAGTATCATAAGATACTGCAACGTTATGCAAAATTGTATATGAAGTAAAAATTTCATTAAAAAAAACATTGAAATTCGGTGTTAAAAATTAATTTTTAACATTATTTAAGGGAGGCAAAAAAAATTGTGCACTTTGGGTAAAAAATTTCACTTCAAGACGCTTTAACTTTGAAATTTGTGTTTAAAAATTCTAATTTTTTTTTACAGAAGTTGACACAAAATTTTATTGCTTTTAAAATAATTTTCTTTCATATCAGTTGGAAAAATATATAAAAAGTTATGCTTATTCAAATGCAAAATTGCATTTTGTGGTAAAAAAAATTATTAAAAATTATATCGTATCTTTGTAATTCAGATTTAAAAATTAGTTCATTAACATTATTTGACTTTCATTTTCCAATTAAAAAAAAAACGGGCACAAATATAATGCCCTACAACAAAAATTGATTTATGATTTGTATGTTCAAATAAATAAAATGCACTTACCTTTATAAGGGAAACATTTTTCTAAAGAAAAAAACACGAACTTGATTTATTTAATTTAAAATTTGATGTTATAATAAATTATTACTAAAACCTTAAATTTATTAAAATGTCGAAAATAAAAAAATTGAGTAATGATAAACCATTTTTTCTATAAATTTAAGCAATTTCTATATTAAATAAAACAGCAGATATACACACATCAAAATAATATACCTGACATATTATGACATACCCAGTTGAGACCAGAACACACGAAAAAAGAAAAGAAACAAAAGAACGTCTGCAAACAAAGAAAATTAAATCTCTAAGATCCATAGGTGGGCTTAGCGTAAGAGATCAAGTGGAAAGTGAGAAAAATCAAAGAGACTGTAGTCACTAAGAGGATGCGCTAGGCAAAATCAAGACCCCGCAAATAGAAGCAACAGGTACCAGGAGTGGATGCTGCTGAAGGAAGCCGCAATATCAACACACAATACAAGAAGGCCCGGACGCGCGTCCTTAGAGATATACCTGAACATCCAGATCACAGTTGTCAAATAACATGAATATTGATTGGTCCCAAATTAAGAAGAAAATAGTAGATACACAGGAGACACTGAAAGTAAGCGACTGTACCATGGAAAAATCCGTTATAATGGATCTACAAAAACGAAGCCATAACATAAAAATTGTCCCGAGTGCCCAAGAAATTAAAACGCCATAAAAAAAATTAAATTGTCTCGTGTGCAATGTAAATTTTTACGTGTGAAATAATAATACTTAAGGGATAACTGTAGTTGTCTCCAGAGGTTAAATGATGGGAGATAGTCAGTCTGTATAAAGATTTTATTAATTTTAAGTCAAGAGAAAATTGTATTTAGAAAGTGTAAAAAAGAGAGTGAGTGTTGTTTGGTCAAATTATCGAAACTGATAAATTCCTCTATGTTAAAGACAGTAGTATCCCGTCCATAGTTGAGGGAATTAAAAATTAATGGCTGATTTTTGGATGTTATTAAAACAATAAAGGTATTATCTCTATCTCGGTCTTGCAACTAAATGGCCTAAACCCCTTAAAAGACTTTCAGCAGCGACCCCCAAATAAACTTGACTCAAACCCAGTTATAGCCGCAAGTCGTCGCAGCAATCAAAAGTAAATCGAATTAACAAGTATAATAGCCTTGATATATACTGAATGCAAGCATTTAAGCTAAACAAGTAAAACACGCGAGAAATAGACATCCAATGGCAAAATATTTTGAACAAAAGTTTAAAGGTTCGGAAGGAGACATTCAATTCTGGCGGAATTCTTGCCCCCAACCTCTTGAGGTGAGAACCTAAATTGAAACTCTAATTTTTTAATTGCAGATTTGGATTCTACGGTAAAAAATACATCATTTTTACTTAACTCTTTGATTAAAATCATTTTAGTTGGCGCTGTAATCGCAGCGTCACCTGCGATCATTACTGTAATTAGTAAAATTCATGTATTTTTCCCGCACAATCCGAATCTTTAATAAAAAGGAGGGGTTTAATTTTGGAAATTTAAGTTGCCCCTTGTCACACTCCAAGAGGGGAAAACATTATATTTTATAACGGAAACCTGTAATCGCGGAAAAAACAAATCTTGCGATAATTTTTCCCTGCGATTACTGCGCGAACCAAGATAAATGGAAAAAAAGAAAAAGTTCTGTATGCCATGTTATGCATTCGGCATGAGAGTAAGCGGGGAAGTCGTCTACTCTCGGTAGTGGAGTACGGCGCTAAAAGAATTTAAAATAATAAGCATGAAGCAGAAAGAGATGATAACAGGGTTTTAAAAAAATCGAAATTGACATAAAAGTTTAGAAAATTGGTTTTTCAGTTTAATTTTAAAATTAAATTTATAATCACAATCTAATTAGCTGGATAAAAACTCGTTGTTCTACTGTACTTAGGAGCGTCGCAAGTACCTAAAATTAATTAGGCTAACTAAAAATAAGCATAACTCGTTAATAAAACGTAATATTTGAAATAATTTATATATTTTCATTTCATGCATGTTTTTAAAGGAGAACAAATTATGCTTACTGTGGTTAGCCCAACCGTGCAGTTAAAAGACTTTAACAAAAAGTAATAAAATAAATCACTTAGGTTCTAAATTAAAAAGAGCATTAAAATTTTTAACTTGTTTATTACGGATTTTACAAAAAAAATATTTGTTTAAACAGAACAAAATGTGTATACAAAAAAATGTTATGGGTGTAATAAACATTAATAAATGAAAATTAATTATTGAAAGAAAAATTAAATTAGATTTGAATTCAATATAAAACAAAGATTAACCACGTTTTCAAAAAACATTACACTTCATAATTACAATACGGAGCGCGCCTTGCAATGTTCAACACGTGATCCGCACAGAACACTTCAATGCAGACTGGATTGGTAAATAGCCAAAATACAAGTTACTAGGCGTTTGGTCATCGCCGCATTTTATATAAATTTTGTCTTAAGATTTTTAACAAAATAATTTTTGGCTTGTCATTGTTTCACATTGACTTTAAATATAATTCATATTGTATTAAAATTCAAACTACATAATTAAGTATGCAAAAATCCAAACTAGTATGCAAAGCTTGAAATAAATCGGATATGGAGGTATGGGTTAAAATTAAATTACACGATTTGACCCTAACAAACTCTTGAAAAATACCAACAATATTTAATCAATATAAATGTTTTTCAGATAATATCCTAATTAGAAACAAAAATATTATAACACACGGCTATTGATTAAGGTCTTAAGGGCATCAAACACGCTCAATTTATTTGACCGTTTTTATCTGTAACATCTCTAAACGATTAAATGGGGTAACTGTGCAGTTCTTTTCGGAAAAACCTCCGGTATTTGAACTGCGCCCCGGATCCAGGATCCAGTTCAGTCTTGTCGAGTGCATGGAAAATTTCGCAGGTAGAACTGACTCAAATGAAAAACTGGCAAAATTAGACGAAAAACTGAACTGTGGCTTAGTTCAGTTAATATTACAATTTATCCATCCGAGTTAATAACAGATAAACTAAGCGTGTATGGGGGGCCCTTTACTGCCGATTTATTTATATAAAAAATTATGAATCATTACATTTTAAAAAAGTTCAATTAATTCGGCAAGGACAATACGAAATTTGCAAACCAAACCAAATTAGGAGCCTATAATATGTACTATTCTAAACCTACCTTTAGGCATATGAGTGACAATAAAAACGGAACCATCCTAGGACATTGTGATTTGTTCTGAAAAAAACCGAGACGTATGGCAAAGCTGGAGAAATATATAGAATTTTTTTTAATTTTCTTATTAATCGCATGGTTTTTGAGTAATCTGCAAAAGAGGCTAGCATTACGCATAACGCACCACATACACATTAGTCCATTTTAAAATTTTTGTTCAGGAGCACTGATCTCCAAATATAACTGGATAGCGTATCCAATGTTAAATACGTGTGACTGGATGGGCGCCGCCATATTGAAAAAAGTGGACTGTCGGCCTGTTTAGCTAATATTATTTTTACGGTTATTTTAAACGCAAGTAAAAACTCTGCCAAGAGTGGCGCCCTCACACAGTTACCAAAAATTTTCGACTTCAGATTTTTCGACGGTTGAAGTAAACATTTCCTTACTTAATGAAAGAGTAAAGTATAAAATTTGATTTAAATAGACGTACACGTGATCAAGTTTTAAAAATGACCCTCGTTTTCATTGTCACTAATAATATATACATATTCCTATCCTCTACTACTCTAAATTTACCATCTCTAAAATTGTGTAAATAATTTTAATATAAAAAAAAAATTTAATTATTGAAACAAAAATCTGAATATACAAAATTACTATAAATGCTTTCTTTACTAAATAAAATTGGACCAATGGGAGATGAGCATAAATAATCAACGCGGTACCCATAATTTTTAAAGCGCAATTATTAGAGCTAAAATAGATTATTAAACTTCACCTACAACTGAACCAAGTTGTCCAACATGTTCCAACTTAAAGAAAGTGTTTCGTATTTATCACTATTTAGCCATGAGTCATGCTCTCGTTGGTCCAACTAACTATGATAACAATTTTAAACTCTGATAGCAGGCAGCTCATCTCAATTAATATCCTGGTTGCTGTAAGTTGTAAGAACCATGCCATTTTGGGAATACGCATTAAATTGGTCAATACCCAGTAGTTGAATAATGATCAAAAGCCCAATCCTCTAAATAAAATTTTAAAATAATACCATAAGCTGCAGCTTCTTAAAGTGTGCAATATCGCCCATAGGTTGTTATAAACCAGGGGCTTCCAAACTGTGTGTCGTAACACATTAGTGTCCCTAGGGGTACGTCATAGATTGTTTAGTGGTACTCCAAATCAAAAGTTGTTATGGCGGCAAAACATGTCTTACTAAATCTAGTACAAGTTCTAATTGAGATGTAAACATAAATATACTCTTTTCGTCTATAGTAAAAATAATAAGCCTTTTAATTTCAATGTATACCCATAATACAAAATATCCAAATTTAGGCAATTTTTATATGGCCGTGAGGGGAGGGGGTACAAACTAGATAATTGACTTGAAAGGGGGTACAGTAATTTAATAAGGTTGGGAACCGCTGGTCTAGACCAACGAGTCCATAGCCTAGGGCCCGCTTATAAACGGGTCTTGATTTTTTAGTTTGACTTGACGGGAGCCCATCCCGTTAAATACCCAAGGCCCCAACAATTTATAAGCCGGCCCTGTTAAAAATAAGTTTAAACCATCATGTCGTTATTGGTATAAAAATACTTTACGTCGAATCTGCGAACTTGCTTAGTTCGTATATAGAAATTGGTATAGAATACTTACTTTTTGGAATTTAACAGTCCAGATTTAATCATTAGGATCTAGTAGATTATCTATTAAAATACATAAATTTGCAGCAATTTTATTCCTATAATGCAAGTTTTTTTTTATTCCATTTAGTAAAATTTGAAGTAAAACGCATTGGCTGGACAACATGATTTTAAAAATGTGTGTTTCAAAATTATTAGGGTTTATGCCGTGTAGTTTTAAGAGTTGTTGCCAAAGTTTTGCTCGCCATACAGGGAACATTCTCAAAGCGAAAAAGTGCGATGACCAAAGACTTTGTTCGAGTGTGTACCCTGTATAGGTCACAAAACCAGTGGGGTGAGAATATAATGATTAAAACAAAATAAACAAATGGGAGTATTTGTTTTTAACATTTAATTCTTAACCTGCTTACATACTCGAACAAGAGCTTCAGTTATCGGACTTTTCCACATTAAACTCTTCCTACAATGCCAAGCGAAACGTTGACAACGACCAGTAAAATTACGCGATTTAAACCCGAAAGTAAGAAAATTTACATCGATTTAAGTCATGAAAGGTTACATTCAAAATTTCGAAATCAATTTATTTAAAAATTTACTGAAGTTTTGGAAGTAATGTAAGTATAAATCAATACTTTGTCCCACTTGATAAAGAAATAATACGCTACTCACCTCCTAGGGTTTTAAAGCGAATGAAACACAAGCTGAACTACGCCGCGAACGAAAAGTAGGCCTAAAGTGTCAAAGCGAATTTGGTGATGGATTGCAACGAACTACCTAGAGTCGATTGTACAAGATTCGAGTCACAGCTTATTGGACAGTTTTAAATTGAGCTTTGTGTGGTACGAGGCTCAGTTTGCAAAACTATACGAGTTTTGAAATAAATCTAATAACCCGTTATGTTTCGTCAAAAAAACGATTAGAAAGATTTTTCGCGATCCTACTCGCAAGCCCGTTGCAGAATTCGGTTCGACAATTTAGGCGTAGCTAGTGCTCGCGACGAAATAGGCTCATGATCCATTTACAGTCCAAATTTTAGACAGTATATAGTTTATACCCTGCTGCTTAACACACGTACAGTAAACGTTGTGAGCAAGGTTGTTACCAATCCTGGATACGCTTGGCCTACCCTATGCAAGCTGGAACCTAAGGTGCTTAGTCTGCTAGCGTTTGATAAATGCTCCCAAATAACTGTTCAGAGCATAGCTATGCAGACCGCAATGTTATTGGTATGACCAGTTTCCCCGGAAAGAAAGCCCTGGTAGAGTAACGTGACAGTTGTGGAACTCTAATAGTTGATTATGATTATTCGGAACTACTGAAGTGTCATGATGATCTACTATGGTTAAATGATGGTTTTAACCATTTTAGCCCCGCTGGAAAAGTACTGTAATTCGAGAAATATTTTTATTATTATGGGGGTTTAAAGCCGCCACGATCTTGTGCACAGCAGTCGCTTGCCTAGACTGCTGGCTACATACACTGCCCAATTACGAAAATGCGATACTTTATCTTCTATATATCCTTATTATATAAATAGTACATAATTATAACAAAAACCATAACTTACAAATCCTTAAAATTCGCTTTACAACTCAGATCTGAGCAACAAGTACTCACATCTGAAAACGAGTACTCATATTTAAGCACCGGATAACATTAAAAACATTTACCTTTAAAAATAACTACAGGTAGTACACCTTTTTATGTATTTATGATTTTATGGTATAGGTCGCGCAGCAACACTTTGCCATATTAATTTAGTAATAATTGTACACTAAAGAACGTCCATGCTCACATGGGGATTCGAATCCGGGACGCTGACATTAATAACAGAGTCTTCCTCTAGGTAGTTCACTTATAACTTCTCTAAGCTACATTGTTTCTATTTTATAATGGTAGATAAGTATTAAAATTGTAAAAATGTGAGATAAATTTATATTCAAAGTAAATACGACTCAATTAAATTGCGGATTATAAGTATTGTTTTAATCACAGTAATTTTTTAAAGTATGACCACATAGATATTACATTGCGGCTTAATGTGTTAGTGTTGTTGCTTTATATTATCTCCGTTTATGAACGTTATGGGCAGATACCAGATACATAATTATTTTTGTATATGCAACCTTAAACACCAACCAGTGACCATTTTAAAAGTCAAGCATTGTTACAGGTACAAATAGAAATATTTGTTAGATAATGGCATTAAGCCTCATCCCTTATAATTGATTAAAAAAAATGACATAAAAGTTACATAGAAAAAATATTCAACTTAACTATAATTTAATCTCTTCGATTTACTAAGCAAAGAACACGTTTCATTAACTATGGTTAAAAAAATCGTTTCACCAATTATCAAAGCCCTGGTTATATCAATTATGGTTAAAGCTTTCATTTTAATTACTATATCAAACCCCAAAATATAACCAAGCACTTGTTAAACCAATTATATTTTAAGAAAACATTTTGTCAATACAGCCGACAGACTGGTTTTATCAAATGTAGCCAAAGTATTTGTTTTATCAACTGTGTTTGAAGCACTCGTTTTAATCAGTTTTAGTTAAAGCACTCCTTCTATTTATTATATTTAAAGCATTAATTTTATCAATTACAATATTACAATTAATGGTTCAAATATAATTAATAAAACGAGTACTTTAACTTATTATATATTTGTCTTGAATCATGAATACTTGCAAGAAAATGGCAAAGTTTCATGACCAATAAAAAGAACTAAAAAGGTTCGATATAAAAGTTAAAATAAAAAAATATTTTAACTATAATCGAAGCACTCTTTTAATCGACCATATTCGAAGCATTTATTTTATTTAAGCAAAACAATGATTTTATCAACGACAAATGTAATTGATAAAATTGTTGTGTTTAATCGAAGCACTCATTTAATCTTATCGAAACACTCGTTTTATCCAATTGAAAAACTCATTTTATCAACGACAATTGTAATTAATAAAATTGTAATCTCCCTGCCCTCACTCCACAAAAAAAAATGTTTTTTTAATCGTTGTGAAATAATGGCCAAAGTACTTATTTTATCCAAGCGAAGCACTCGTTTTATCTAATTGAAACACTTATTTATTATAATATTATTTTATCAACGACAAAATGTATTTGATAAAACTTCTTACACCCTTTAAAATATTTTTTCAAAAAATTGTTGTTAGTAATGGCAACGATCCATTCAATTAAAAGGAATTAAAAAATAAATTGCAACAGTTAAATTGAAAAAATATTCAACTTAACTGTAGATCAAGCATTTTATTAACGAAAAAGCTAATCAAACATTTAGTCGAATTGAGCGTAAAAATTTAAGTTGGAAACGGGCTAATGTGTTGTTAAAAGGCCATTAAACCAGCATCCAATAAAAATGGAGCTTATTACTTCGATTTACGGGAAAGAGGCCGTGCGTACTCGATCCGTTGCCAATTTGTCTAGCGATGTGAACATTGAGTAGTTACTCATGTGAACATGTCAACGATTTTTATTGTAAGTACCTTTCACAATGAATGTTTAAAACTTTAAAACATTTTTATACCTAATTATACCCAGCGCCAGCAGTTAGCTTAGATCCAAAGTTAGAATCTAACCCAACTTTAAGGTTAGGTATAGAAATTTTTTAGGTTAGAATTCTAACCTAAAAATTAGGAATGTTAGTAATATTGTGAAGGCAATAAAACAGTGATAAGTTGTTTTAAGCCACATTGCTTTCCATCACAAGGAAATGTAGCAAGTCACAAAAAAATGACTTTCGCCCGACTTCCCACCAAAGGAATATGGCGAAAGTCACAAAGTTTTCGGCTTCCGATTTGCGACGAAAATTAACGTTTTTTAAATAAAAATGACATCTGCCAACATTTTTGCAATTTATTAACAAACATTAAAAAATTTTAATGTTCGTAACGAATAACACACAATTTTTGCAGAAAACAATCTACAAAAATCACTCCTAAAAAAAATTTATTCACCGAGAAGACAAAAGAGCCTATTCGAATTAATAAGATAACGTAAATAATGCACTATACATAATACAGGATTTATATATAAAATCAAATAAAATTAAGACATGAAAACATATTTGCAACCACAACATTAACAATAAAGAAATTGTTAATAATTGCAATTGCATAAAAATATTTAACGTAAATCCAAAAAAGCTTTACGTCATAACAGAAAACATTGACGATTGGATGTGAATTGTGTGCGTTTCGAGTTTGTTTTGATCGTAACAAACTCGATTTGATCGTTTCAAATTTAATTAGTTCCTTTTAACTTAAATTTGTATTCCTTTCAATTTGATTTGCAATCGTTTCAAATTTGCTTCAATTTTGCTTTAAACGTGATAGAAGCTCGCTCCAAATTTGATACAAGTTCTTTCCAAATTTGATACAACTTAGTTTCAAATTTGATTCGAGTTTATTTCAAAAGTGATAAAAACTCGTTCCAAATTTTATGCAATTTCGTTCCAAATTTAATTCAAGATCATTCCGAATTTGATTCAAGTTCGTTCCAAATTTGACACAACTTCGTTCCATATTTGATTCGAATTTGTTTCAAAAGTGATACAAGCTCGTACATAATTTGATGCAAATTTGTTCTAAATTTGATTGGAATTTGTTTCAAATGTGATACAAATTCGTTCCAAATTTGATTCAAGCTTGTTTCAAATTTGATTCAAGTTAAGAGTCAAATTAAAATGATTACAAATTAAGCCTGCAATTACAAAACTTTACCGATTAATATTTGAAGAATCACAACTGGCATTAATGCTGGGTCATTTATATTAGGTTTATGTATGACAATTTTACTTTCAAAAAAATTTATTTTAGCGCTTTAAATAAAATTATTACCGAATGAAATTACTCGATAATATATTACTCAATCAATAAGTAGTATTAAACGATATTTAAAAAGCTGTAAAAGATACCTAGTTGAGTAATAAAATATATAAAATAATATATAATAATTTTTCCCGCCATGAGTGGAGTTTTCGTTCTAAAACGGTGATTCGGGTCACCGCTATTTATTATAAATTGCATATAACACGGACATTTGCGATTAATGGTATTTACCATAAACGCTATTTACGATATACTGAATTTACTACATACGATGTACTGTATTTATGATACACGTTATTTACGATATATGCTATATAGGATATACCACATTTAGGATGTACTGCATTTACGATGTACGTAATTACGTGGCTGTTATTTCAGCTAGGGACCTAGGCCAACAAGGATTAGGTCTAGGACCCGCTTATACAACAAGAAGTCCGGTCGCCGGACCTAATTTTCATAATTTGACTTGACTTTTCCTAGGAAAGGGACGGTCCATAGCCTAGAGCGCTAACAATTCATAAGAAGGACTTGCGTAATTAACGATATGCGGTACTAACGAATAAAAAAATTATAATTACGAATGAATCTTTTAGCGCAAGTATAATTGTCTAAATTCAACCCATCATATATTAGACTTACCTTAATTAGATTTAAAAATTATAAACAATAACGGTCTAATCTTTTCAACCAAGAGATATCTACATTTCATAATTAAATAAAAAACAATTAAATTCCCAGTTACCAGTTGTGATTCGTTTCACACCCAATCAAAATTACTAATAATACTTGTAAGAGTCAAAAGTACTCACGGTGCTTCAGTTGCTATTTTCCCAAGTCCCGATGGTCCAGGTTGATCTGCGTCTTGTTCGTTGGTCACGTCCACAAATGCAGGTTCCTGAAGTTCGTTTTCTTCTTCTTCTTCTTCACTTTCATCCTCGGTCTGAAAAAAAAATAAAAACGATTTAATAAATGAAAAAAAAAACAAATACAAAATTTTGTTTTGAAATAGAGTTGAACTGTGTCATAAATAACTTTGTTGTGAAAACAATCAATTATAATGAGCACCAAGGGAGTTATATGAGAACGACGGAAGTGGGGCCTAGTCACTGGCACGTTTGTCCTTACAACGCTTATGCGCGTTTTCACCTCACCGAGTAATGTTCACTAAGTTGAGGAAAATGGATTAAGCTAGAATCCTTTGACTCGTACCCAAAAAATCGCTCCCCGCCCGGGTTCTACGAACGGCGAGGTGAGTCCCGAAGCGAATGACAAGTGAACCCATTGCACATTCGCCTCGCCACTCGTGCGGCGTAACTAGCAGGGTATTGTAAGATGGATCAGAGTAAGATGAAAAAAGTGAAGAGTCAATGACGGTAGAATGGATGTTGAGAGAATTGTAAAATGCGTTTAGCAACAACACCCACCACCACAAGGAGACGACCTAAAAGACCCCACACACGATAAATGAACAGTTGGTGTAACAGGTGAAAACAGGATGCTACGTCCTAACGAAACACAGATTTAGAGGAAGAAGAAAATAAGAGGTGCTGTGGTGATATCTATGGGGGATTTAAATTAATTTTTGGCGCAGCTTACGCACCAAATTGGAAAATGGTGGTTTGGATCACCGCTATTGTTTTTCGCATTAACAAATTCGCGCTCGCCTCGAATTCGCGAGTGGCATCTGCACGTTCATCCCTACAACGCGAATAATCGTTCCCACACTTGCTGAATGCTCGGTTCACAAAGTGGAAGCAACGATTTAACGATCCTTTAACTAGCCCCAAAAAAATCTTCACAGGTATCGCTATGAGTTTCAAGGCGATAAACGGGGTAAGTGAACCGATTACACATTTGCCCTACCACTCGGCATTCATAAGAATTTGCTAATGCGCCTTTATAATCGTTTTCTTATAACTGAGTCAGAGGACCATTTATGGTTTTGAATTTGATAAATCCAAATTGACAATTACTTTTCCTTTCCAAACCCAATGGGGGAATGTGGCAGAAAGGCTCAATAGACGCAGCGGTTATTTTCGGGACGATAGTCGAGTGGACAATACAAATACGCACACGTAGACTACTTTTGAAACGTCACTCGCGGCAAAAACGACAAACGTGTTAGCGTGTGTATTGTCCCATTTGCTAGTATGGAACAATGCGACAACCACTAACTGCGCCCATATCCGCCTCTCATATGTTGCGAGAAAACCGCAACAAGGCGCGCGGACGTGCCAATTTCGTGTTTTTTTAACCCATCAGTTTATATGGAAAGATATATCGATTCGATCATCCAATCGACGGTCGAATTTGCTTTAGATTATTAAATTTTATATTAAAATTTATATTTACCTTAGCTATTGTATTCAGAGGCACATTATCCAGGTCATCGTCATCATCCGAATCATCTTGTTTAAGCGAAATGGGCCTCGCAGCCCGTCGGGGCCTTTTAGAAACTGGCTCACAGTCATCATCTTTAACAGGTGTGGTTGCAGCAGCGCTACTCGAGGGCTGTAAATAAAAAACAAAAATCGCGTTGAGAAATTACAAGGTCATCATTATATCGATCGGCAACGTAAAAAGGCAAAGCAACAGTTTCTCGCACTACTTCTCGGCAGTGAACGGAACGTCTACAAATACGAAGCAATGTATATATGTATGCCAACAATCCCGACGATGTCGGCAGATATTGCCTCTTGGCCTTGCCGATCGGCACAGTTTGGACGTACCTTAACGCAAAGCGGTAAAGAGGAATCCAATTGCAATTATGTAATCGTTTTTACTTACTTGTGCTTCTTCCTCGTATCCGAATTCATCTGGTGGATATGGCAGCTGCTGCTGTTGTATTATATAATTTTGGGTATCACTTGTGATAAGATCCGCGTCTGTGTTCGGTTCTTGTTTTAAAACTACTTGTGTCTTGCTAACAACAGCCATCGCATCTCCTGTTGTTTTTGTATTTGCATCCATGCCGGCTGCACTTAACCACGATAGCAATTGTTTTTCTGCGTTTGTAGTTGTGTTCCAAAATTGATATAGAAGTTCTAATTTGTACAAACAGCCATCGCAGATTTTCTTTGGCAAGTTATCGTCTTTCGATACCTGTGAACAAAATAAATATTATGATAATGATAATAATATAACAATAATAATAAAATAATAGCCATATTAACAAAATAATAAATAGCTTCAATAAATTAAAATGAAAACGGAGGGGCACTAGTTTTTTCAACGCAAAATTTTCTGGTTTTAGGGTCCGATTTTTGTAAATTTTCTCACTTTTAATATAAATGAATCGCTTATTGGCGAAGACAACCTAGGTGTTTCTATTGCAAGAAAGGTCTGCCAACCTTGATTAATTTGTATGAAGTACAGTTTGAAGAGATTTTTATTCTCAAATGGTTCTTAAACATTCGACTTTATAGATATAAATATACGAAGCCATAATTTATAATTTCTCTATACATATATAAGAGAGCGTATATATACGCCTTTAATAATCGAAAACGTTAAATGGGCAAAATAATGTAGTTTTTTGTGCCTTTTACCCAAAACTGGTCATCGACCCATGGTGGTCCTGGAATTTTCGATGTAACCTTTGACACGCACTCTTGGCGCATAGCCTCGTCTCTGCCTGTACTGCTGGCAACTTACATTACAGGTGGACCTACAATTTAACGTGGATTCCGAACCACCAAAGTTACATGATTTTTCATTTAACTCCGGACCAGAGAAGGTTTTTAGCCATGAAACCCCACGCTGGCAAGGCAGGTTAAAGAGTTTGGGCAGTGTTAAAAATTTAAATAAATATTTTTCATGTTGCGGGACGCGAACCGACTATCTTGCACTCAGCCGGATTCTCTGAACGCTGGGCTACACTGCCACTTTGATAATAATCTGATAATTGTGAAAAATTTGCGAGTATCGGAGTTAATCATTCAGAGTAACCTTTCGTACTTTATTAGCAATCTGTTTGGTGAGGAAAACGCGGGAAATTTAACCTGCTCTTACAAATTTTGAAATATAGTTAATTGATGTGTAAGAAATATTTTTATTTTTGTTTTGTTATATTTATTTTATCTAAACTTTTACTTTTATATTTGTATTACCTACATTTTAAATAAACTTATTTCATTACAACTGAATAATTATATTTACACTATAATTCAAAGAAATGAATCATATTTAAGCAAAAAAAAATTTAATCAACAAATAATCACATTTAATAAAAGAAAATGGCATTTTATGATCAATATCATAATTGCATATTAATAGACCAAAGGGAGATACTCATAATGACGTCAAAGGCGAATAGAATTTATAATACAAAACAAACAATATTAAGGAAATAACTTATTACCTATTGATAAAAAAAATGAATACATGAAACGTATTTAGAATATTGAAAAATCGACTCTAATCACACGTTTTTTATTTATTATGAAACCCAGGTCACACCCTGTATATCGATTTCAGTTGTTTTTCTTTTCTATACACGTTGTGATTTATCTAATAAACGATTTATGGTAAATAACACGAAATATAAACCTTCAAATAGTGTAATTGGTGTTGTAATAAGTAAAATGTTATTTGAATAATCTGTTTGATACAAACGACGCCATTTTATCACGCTTTTACATGATTTAACGTTTAATTCTACATAATATAATCAAAGTTTATTGGGTATTCCATCACATCACAAATTTTGTATGAATTTTGGCACAATCACATTGAAATTTCACGATTTACCGTTAAATATTTTTTTTATGTAAAAAAACACAAAAGACAACATGGCGGGTGACGCCACTTACCTTGACCGGTAGACAGGCTGTAATTTTCAGAAATATTTGTCTTATATCGCCTCGTTCTTCAAATATGGGTACATTAACTTGCTCCTTAACCAAACACAATCGACATAATTGCATAATTTCCATTACGCTAGCCATTTTTACTACTTATTTTAATATTACACATCGGAGAACTCACGGTGTATAAAATATCGACCACACTGTCTAATCAATGCTGGGAAGAGGACGGAAATGCGTTTACGTCACTGCACACTAGCGCCATCTATCCATATCGATTTCCGTTTAAATTTAAATTTAAAAAATGTACATTTATTTGATTTAATTTAACCATTAATGCTCTTAAAATGAAAGAAATGTTAGCAAAATTATGTAATGAATGTATGAAATTGTAGAAAATTGGGCATAAAATCAAAAAAAGAATTATAATTTGATTATAAAATAAAAAAAAATAAAAGTAATCTGTATGCAAAAAACTAAATTTGTTTTAAAAGAATAAATCGCACAACTGTTTTTAACTAAATATATATAATAAATGAAATAAATTTATTAATAAATCGAAAATGTCATTTATAAAAGTTTACCCTGTAGTAATAATAATTCAGGAATTTTGGGTATAAAATTTATATGACTTTGGACATTTAATGTATGCAACCAGTTATACACGTGTTTAAAAAATTTTCCTGCTTTTATCAAATTTACTGCAAAATATCAAAAAAAACTTTTTTTTGCATAATTGTTACGTTTTTATTTTTCTATCAAAGTATGTTATAACATAAATCTATTTATAAAACAAACCGTTAAAACTGTAATTACAAAAATATTCAATAATTGACCAATTACGCGCTACTATACATAATTTTTGCATTTATGTTTTTTGTAAAACAGCTGCGTTTTTTGGATGAATTACATGATATAAATTTTTATTTATAAAACAAGTGGACTTATAATATATGCAACCAGTTATACACGTGTTTGTTTACCTTTTAGTAGCCTTTGAAATTTAAAAATAACATTTTGATTGGAATATTGGAAATGTCTTTATTTCATGGTTATGTTTAACTGTTTACCAAATTCTATATTTGAATACCACCATAATTGAAATGACTTTCGATTTATTGCAAGTTTAAACAACTTATTTTAGTGCTAAAAATCTAGTTTTGGCAGAAAAGGTTTAAAGTCCACTAAATGGCGGATTGTTTACGTTTTAAAACATGTAAATGTACACACTTTGAAGTCGAGTTCGCTATTTTAAAAGCATTAAAACGTATCTGATTATGTCTCCCACATTTACCTCTCTGGCCTCCATCTAATCTCTCAATTTATTTTAAAGTTATTGAACACGCCACGAGATGGTGTGGTGGTGTAGTTATCGCACATGATTTATTTACAATTCGAATTTATATGAAAAGTCCGAGTTTTTAATGAAGTAATTTAAGGTTATGTGATAATAAACATAAATAATTTATTTAAATACTTAAAATAACCACATGTACAAGTTATATTTTGCGTTTTAAACTTTTTTCAACTTTAATATTCTTTCTTTTTAGTTTTTCTCTTATTTCACAATTTCCTAAACATGCTTTTTATATTTTTGTTTATCATCTTCTTCAGTTTTCGTCAATTTTTGCTTTTCATAAATGTTAAAATCTATTTTAAACTTTCTACATTTCTGGTGATTACATTTTTTAATATTTCTTCACTTTCTTCAGTATTTCCTTTATTTTTGATTATTTTAAACCTATAATAGGATTTTTATATTTTTGTTCTTCACTTTTTTTAGTTTTTCTTCCAATTACTGATTCTTCTGAACGCATTTTACTTGCTCGACATGTTTGTTGTTCCCCTTCTTTAATTTATCTTGCTTTTCTGATTTTCCTGAAACTATTTTAAGATTTCCACATTTTTGTTCTTCACCTTTTTCAGTTTTTCTTTTATTTCTGATTTTTCTAAACCCTTATTTCAAATTTTTGTAGTTCATCTTTTTTAGTTTTTCATTTATTTTTGATTTTCACAAACTCATTTTAAATTTCTTTATTTCTATTGTTTATCTTCTTGATATTTTTTCAATTTCTGATTTTTCTGAACTCGTTCTCAACTTTCTTCAGTTCTCGACATTTTGTTGTTAATCTTTTTCAATTTTTCTTCCATTTTCGATTTTTGTAGCCCCCTTTTTTCATTTTTGAAGTCGGTTCATTTTTTTTCTGATCTTAAATCAAAATCTTTTGCAAGTTTGATTAGTCTTTTGTTTCCTACTCTTTTCATTTGTCATTTTCTTACAAACGTTATCATGTCTGTTATTCCTTATTCTTTTCTTACTTCTTTTTAGAACTTTGTTGTCATGAAACTTAGGTACCAGTAGGAGAACATTATTTTTGCCTAACATACTTTTTCGTCTATTTCTGGATTTAACTTTCCCTTTTCTTCCATTATTCCTAGGTAGTTTTATTATTTCACTTGTTCTAATTCTAGTTTTTATTTTGCTGCTCTTGGTATGGTTATTGGTTTAGTGTTATTTATTTCCATATAGATGGAAACGATTGGAATTTAAATTTATATCATTACTTATTATCTCGACTAACATCACCCTTTTTTGTTAATGCAGGTATGCAGGCAGTCGTGTGATAGCTATGGACGGTCATACACCGTTAACCAATAATTCAAGTAAAAATTTCATTACATGGTTAAGTGTAAATGTTGTAAATTAGGTGATTTGGTAATGATTTGTACTGATTTTTGTTATTCAAAACATGTAATTGATATATTGGTGTTGTATTTGTGTATAAGAACTAGTACAATTACATTTTTGAGCAAGTTCTCGTTGTCGTTGTTGAGTGTCGAGTGTTCTTAAACTTTAGTATTTGTGACATTCATATTTACAAAGTGAGTGGTCTGGAACTAGCTTGGTATGTAAATATGCAACAAGTCTTCTTCCATTTAATCTTCTTCTCTTTAGTATTTTTCTCTATAGTCTTCTTCTTCACACTTTTTTTTTTCTTGCAAATAAGTTTACGTTGGGTTCTTCATAGCCTTCTTATAAAGTTTTGTTTCCTCCTAAGTTTTCTTAGCCGTAGTTTTCCTATAGCCTTATTCCACTATTGTGTGCTTCCATAACCTAGACACCTGTAACTCTATAGAGTATAGACTATAAAATTATATCAAATGAAAGCTCTTTCAATAGGGTATGACAGCTTTTCAAGTTTTTACAATATCTGTGTTAGTTCTTTACTGTTCTTTTTAAGGTTTTGCAATATCGTTGCAACTCCCATTCTAGTTCTTAGTTTTTTTGTGCAAATTTGTGAGGAAATTACTCAAATAATTTTTTCAACTTCGTCGTCACATAACTTAGGTACTGGTAACGTTGTAGGCAATAAAATTGATATCATATGCAAGCTCTTTTGATACGTTATCTCATGTTTTTTAAGTTTTTGCAATATCTTTGTTAGTTCTTTACTACTTCTTTATTTTTTTTTTGCAAAATTTCGTGAAAATCATTCAAACTATTTTATGAACTTTGTAAATTAGGTTGTGGTTTGTTGTAAAATATGATATGCTTTAAGCAGTTTCAGTTTTTTTGGTTTAAAATTCATATTGCTCTACTCTACTTCCAGAAGATCCGTTGCTATCACAGGCATGCACTTGTTCGCATGCAATCGCCAGTTATAATAAAAATTGCGTAATAATAAAAAATAATTTTCAAAAAAAATTTTACATTTTAAACTTCAATGAGAATTTAAAACTTTTCATTTGGAAATTAAGTTTTCGCCGAATCACTTTAAAATGTTGTTTGAAGACCGCGATAACGTCGACATCCATTTAGGAGCATTCTTGTCCGAAATTAAATTACAAAAATAACTACTAGGGTGTATCATAACATAACGAATGTGGGAGGTAAAATAAATTCTCACAAAAATAGATTTCTTTTATGAAAACAAAAAATGAAAACTATTAATAGTGTACTCGGAATTAGCACAATTTTAACAAAATGAAAGTCAATGTTATAATTAAGTCTTTAAATTAAAAATTATTGTTATTAAATTACAGATTAATTATTTATGATTTACAATTTTAATTGGAACGCGAATACATTTATTTTAATTATTATTTAATTATAATTTAATAGTTTTATAGTTAAAGTGTTGTATAAAATTGTGCGTTATGTTATCAAGTAATTAATAAAAGGATGAATGAAATTTTTCGAAAAAAAATATTTAATATTTTAATGACTTGCAACTTTTGATATACATTTTGGATTGTTTTGCTTTTACCACCAAGTTTAAGGGAATTTAGTTAACAATCAAAATTCGTAATTTTCGTGGAAACTGTTGCACATTCAAAAAAATTATTTATGTTCAAAAGAAAAATTTAATTTTTTGAAAAAATTATTTTTTTATTTTGATGACTTCCAATTTTTGATATTCGTTTTAGATTGTTTTGCTTTTATTACCAAATAAAGAAAATTTAATTGGCAATCAAAATTTCTACGTTTCGTGGAAATTATTGGAAATTCAAAAAAGTTATTTACGTTCATAAGAAAAAATTGATTTTTCAAAAAAACTAATTTATTACTTTGATGACATGCAACTTTTAATATTCGTTTTAGATTGTTTTGCTTTTATTACCAAATAAGGAAAATTTTATCGGCAATCAAAATTTCTATGTTTCGTGAAAATTATTAAAAATTCAAAAAAGTTATATCATATTTCGAAAAAATTAATTTATTAAATTCTAAGGCCTTGTTCACCTGTATGAAAACTTGTTCTGAATCTCCCCTTGTAGATGTAGTATCCGGTTGTTAAGTGGAGGAAGACCTGTAAAAAAGAATGGAACAAGCAGATAGAGAGAATGGGGAAGGAGGGTCTTCCCAACATTTGCAAAAACAAACGATCTGTGGGAAAAATACCACCTGGACGAACGCCAACCAAGGTTCAAAAATTTGAAATTCTCATCCACCGAATAATGACAGACCGAGCAACAGAAGGATACTTCCAACGCAAGAGAAAGAAGAAGAAGGCAGTTATTAGCAGGTTTAACACAAACACTCTATGATGATAAAAATCTTCAGACTAAGCAAACGAATGCAGTCAAAAACCATTTATATTAATCTGAGGCCCAATCTTGCTCCTTGTAAATCTCTACAAATCTTCTCATTTTTCGAGATTTAAGCTCCACATTGAGACCCAAGGTCAGCGCCTCGTGCTCGTTACGAAACTCCTCATTTTTTGCGTTTTAACTTTCACATTGAGGCCCAAGACTCGCTCTTGGTACTCCTACGCGAAAAATTTCTTCAATTTTTGCATTTTATCCTTCACGTTCATACCCGCGACTCATGCTTCTATGCCGAAAATCCACATCCGAGGCACGCTCCTCGTACTCCTATGCGGAACCATTACAGACACCTCATAATGTTAAAAATTACAAGACCGCAACCTCGAATTGCATGTTTTAAATTTAAACATGCAATTCGAATCAATATTTATCATTACCTATTAACTCTTTTTTTTAACGCGCTTTCATTACTGTTACGGATTATTAAATCGTTGCTCGTCCCAATTTATAACTCTCAAACTGTAGAAATTGCTTGAAATAATTTAAAATTAAAATTTTTTTATTTGGCCATTTAAATAGATCATTCTAAAATTCAACATTTGTGTTAAATTAACTAATTAATGCAATTAAGTGATACGGAGTGGCCCAAGCGTGAAAATAAAATTGTAAACACTAATTAATTGGTGGATAATACGGTTATTTCTCGGCGAATAATTGATACCTGGTAATTATATATTAAATGTGAATGAAGTTATAAAAATACATATTTTGGTGGTGGCGTTACCATTATCTTGGGTTTAATATAAAACGTAGGAGTGGCATGCTAGAGCAAATCCAGCTTAATTTATAACTCTAGATTTAAAATTTTTTTCTGCTTTCAGGTGGTTTTGACTTAAAAGTCGTTGGTCCCATCCTTGACGTAACACTTGCCCTCTTGCTGCTTACATTAAGGACGTAAAAAATAGGCTTAACGTAGACTGTCAACCTACACTCGATAGCGAGAGCTCTCGTCGATAATGTCTAATGTGGGATTTTATGTGTTAGCGCTTAAACGCTTGGCACGAGACTGATTTTTTGAGATGAGTTTTTTTATAAAATCCGGATATTTTTAAAATAGCACGAAACGTGAGGTTGCATCGTTTTCAACACTCTTGTTTTGCATTATTAAAATGTAATGTTAATGGTTAGTTAGTTACCTTGACAATAATTAATACCATTCTTTGGAGTAATGCCCAATTCTAACAAGGTGAATACGTTTTATCAAGGGCGCAGCCAAGGGGGGGCCGACGCCCCCCCCCTAGGGCCTGCAGAATTAGCCCAATTTTTATAAAGTATTACCGACTATGCTCGGGGAGTTAAAGATTACATTTGTTTACCGCAATTGTTTTTTTTTACTTCGTTGTAAACAATATTACTTTACTTTGTGGGACTGCCAAACGTAACTCATGTCTCTCATTAGATAGTAATTTTTTTGATTCGGCCCCCCCCCTAAGACAAAATCCTGGCTGCGCTACTGCGTTTTATACAACGTGTCAGTTGTTTAACCTTACATATGCTTTTGGTTTCATTAAAATATTTTACTATATTAACTAAGTATTTGGTACTTTTTAAATTAGTTGATCAGCAATGTCTTTTTATCCCGTCTTTTTTTTTCTTATCGAAACCGTTGGCTTCTTTTACTTTCTTATTGATGTCCCCTTCCTGCGAGGTTAACGACCAACAGTCCTTCTCTTTGGTGGGCTACTAAATGCTAGCTTGCTTTTTGCAATTTTTGCCCATCTGTGGTGTTCAATATGCAATTTGAAAAAAAATAAAATATACCGAAGAACATTATATGATTTGTAAAAATGATAACAAATTATCTCTTCCTCTATGCTTTTTTCAAAAAAAAGTGATTCGTCTGGAATTTGGTTTTCCTGTGGTATTTTCAATCTGCCTTACAGGGGCGTTGGCGGGTTTTTAAAATTCCTTACCGTTCTCTTAAAACTCAACATGGATCTCAAAGTTTACAAATTTTTGAAAAAATTGCTCGATTCGTTTTCTACTCGACTCACTGAATATGAATATGGATACAGATTTCCAAAATTTTTATTAATATCATCTCTGCAAATTTAATTTATTTTAATTTTCTTTTTTGAAGTAATTTTATCAATAAACTCTTTTTATTTAATTTTCAAGAACAATCATCCTTTGTTAAAATGTTAAAAGAAGAAAGAGTTCTTTGTTATTGTTTCAACCCCCAACCAACAAGTTTAAACTAAGATGCGACTACTCGTTATTTGAATTTCTATTAATAGCTTGCAGCTCTTAACGTGTAGATATTTATAATTTCTAAATAGAGTTTGTTTGAAAAAAATGACACGTTTTGAAAACATTTAAGAGGAGAGAACCGCTCCAAATTAGTCAACATTAACTTTTTTCTTCCATGTGCTCATGGATTCATTAAAATATTTTGTATATTTATTCTCTAAATGCCCGATTCTATAAGGGACAGTTAACTAAGAAGAAATAATTTTTTTTATAACTTTACAGAAAAATTTTCAACCACTCGACCTTCATGTGTGCGTAATGTTTTTAATAATACAAGTTGCACTATATTTAAAGAAACTTTTAAAAAATATTTATTCTCTAACAAATAGTTGCTGAAAACAAAAAAAAAGAAATTAAAAATAAATTGATTTTTTTATTCTTCTACTTTTTCCTCTATGGTTTCGTTGTCTTCAATATCTGACAGAAGTCTGTTTTTCTTATAATAAGCTTTAAAGAAATTTAAAATTAAGAAAAAACATTTTTTCAAAAGAGGTGAAAATAAATTTTTTTTTGTAAATTTTATTCTATTTTCTCGAAAACGGAAAATATAGTAATCGTGCAATTTTTTTTCCAATATTTCATCAGTTGAAAGTTCTCTGAACAAGAATAGACAACTTTTAGGCAAAACATTTTTAATTGGGTAAAATATATTTGTCGCTTACGGGAAAGTCGATTGGAAGAAAATAGTTTTATAAGTTTTTGCAAAATGGAAAGAAAAGTAAAAAAATTCCTCCAAAGAGGGAAATTAAGAAAAAACGTTATTTGGAAAAAAATTTCGTTTTAAATAATTTTTTCCAAAAAGGGACTGAAAAGTTTTTTTCTTTGTAATTTTTTTATAAGCAGCCACAAGTTTTTTTTCAAAAAAGAAAGTAAAGTAAAATTTTTCATTCAAATATTTTTAATGCGTTTAAAAATTTTTCGGATGTAATCAAAAGTTTCCTTAAAAAAAAAATTTCTTTTGAAAAAAATTATTTTTTTATAATTAACTTTAAAGTTTTTCCAAAAAAGGAAATAAAGCTTAGTAAGTACAGTTGGAGGTAAGATAGGGATGTCTCCATATGGGCCGCAGTACCTCCCACAGTTAAGCAGCGTCGGGGCTGCCTTATTTGGACGACGCTACGCGTCTGCGTCGCGGCCCTACCGAGCCATACATGGGCCACGAGTCCTATTCATAGACGAAGGAGCCGGGAGTATATAACCTGCGTGTTGCCCACTGGTCGTCACTCGCAGCCTACCAAGCTTCGCAGCTGAGTCCTTTCTGTCTTACGAGGTAGTGTATTTAGTGCTTTAGTGTTTCTATACAATTACTATACAAATCATTCAACTTTAGTGAATTACTTTGTGCAATATGGATTATCAAAAACGCGAGGTGCTTCAAACAAGTGCAATAATTTTAAATGATTCTCAAGTGATTTTTACAAAATAATTTGAACCAAATTTGACAAAAATATTTAAAACAAAATTTATTAAGAACGTTTCATTGAGGTTTCTTTAAATTTTTATTGGGATTTCTTTAAACTCTTGTTGAGATTATATTAGAATTGTAATGAAATTCAATACATCAATTGAAATTCAAAAATTTTATTTCAATTTTTGATTAAAAAAAAAAAAAATTATCAAATCACTTAATCATTTGAAACTTGCAACGTTGATAGCAATGTATAAGTAATTAACGATAATTTAATTTTTTTTCTTAAAATTAAATTTTTTGATCGGATTAGTGAACTAATAGTTCGTTATTTTGATTTTTTTTTAAATTCTCAAACGGCTGAATAATTTTGCTCAAAAGTGATTTATTTTGCACATAATTGAAGTTTTTCTCATGGTTGAAGTATTTTATTTATAATTAAAGTAATTGCTCACAAATTAAATATTTTATTTGGAATTCAAAGTTTTTTTGCTCATAAATAAAATATTTTGCTCATATTATGAAGTTTTTTGCTCAGAAATAAAATATTTAGCTCATTTTGTGTAGAATTTAAAATATTTTGCTTATAAATAAAATATTTTGGTTAGAATTTAATTTATTTGCTCATTAATAAAATAATGTCGCAATAATTTAAAGCTTTTTCGCTGACAAATGAATTTTTTGTTCATAAATGAAGTGTTTTACTCATAAATTAAATAATTTTCCTTCAATTAAAATATAAATGTTATAAAATGATTATTGAAGTTCATAAATAAAATTTTATGATCACAATTTACTCATAAATAAATTATTCTACTTACAAACAAAATATTTTGCTCAAAATTAAAGTTTTTTGCTCATAAAAAAAGTAATTTACGTAAAAAAAATATTTTACTCTTAATTGAAACTTTCTGCTCATAATTAAAGTAATTTTGCTCGTAAACAAAATTTTTAGTCACAATTGAAATTTTTGCTCTCAAATTAAGTAATTTTGCACTAAGTAAAGCACTTTGCTCAAAAATGATGTTTTTTGCTCACTTACGAAACATTTTGCTCACAATTATAGACTTTTGCCCACAAACGAAAT